>UNPT01000463.1:0-37648 GCA_900536445.1 Hymenoscyphus occultus
TACCTGGTCTCGCAACTTGCTTTCGTGCTGGTTAATCTATAGCTGATATGTATGCTCCATTTGTGCCTACTTTCATTCCTAGCTCTGGCTTTTGTCCTGGTTTTGGCGAGAACGGACGGAATATACAATCATTGACCCAGTGTTCCAAGGAGCCGCATCGTACACATCTGCCTTCAGCTCTGTATTAGTCTCGACGTTCTGGTAAAATAGAACGAGCGCGTAGTGGTAAAGTAGATGTGCCGATGGAATTAATACTGAAAGCATTTAGGTCCATTGGTTCGCTGTGGTGGGAATACGTAGGTAGCATAGAAGAAGAGGAGGAGCGACTAGCTAATTGCTAAACAACGCGTATAAATGATAGGTAATCGCGAGGTAGATTGAGCTGTTGAGAGAGTCTTCCGCGAAGAGTAGGATTAAGGCTATTCCTAAAGGTGGAAATCTTGTTAACATCTGGCTAGTCCTGACCTCTTACTTCGTAAAGGATACGCTCAAACTTGGCGATATATGTAGGGATTGAGTCGGCACCTTGCTTAAGGGAAAATAGCTTGTCTTCCGCCTCTTGAACCTTGTTTGGATTGTCGTACACACGTGCGAGTTGATCGAGAATTGTCTAGTAGTCCTAACTTTGCGTGTCTTCTACTTAAGAGAGTTGTGGGAGGACCATGGCTTAGACGTGGGAGTCAAGGTTAAGGTACACGTAGTAGAATTGCGCAATAGTATCTCCAATAGCTATGCCGTCGACTCGTAGCTTTGCTTTAATAGAAGGAAGCTAGGTGTCGAATTTGTGTGTCTGGCCAGTGAATTTGTCAGGGTCTAGAAGGGAAGGTTTAGGCTTTACGGATGCGGAGGGTGTTAACCGAAGTAAGTGAATCTCGTTGCGCTGACGCTGGACTTCAGCTTACAACTCAGCGATAGCGGACTGAACTTGAAGAGCATCCATTGTAGAGAAGTCGAAAAAAGAAGGAATGTAGGTTCTATCGTGTTAAAGAAGTGTAGGGGTTCTTGCCGTATCGTATAGGGCTCTTACGTACAAGAGTATAGTAGGAATCGTGGAAATTGAGACGTAAGATCGTGGACCTGGGAATTTAGAATATCGTGCGACACGTACAACGTACTATAGAACTGTCGTATAACACGTATAGCACACTGTGGACTATCGACTATACCCTAAGGCGTGAACGTGAACTTGGACCTGGGATACTTAGCCTTAACTAAGGGTCTTTTGTAATGTGACAGACGTGCTTCTAGACAGTCGGAACAAACAACACTCTATTCTTAGGACAAAAGACGAGGAGAGAAGGAGAGCTCGAGAGAGCTGGGAACTAAATACAGGTCGCGCACGCTAGTACTAGCGCGCCTCGCTAAGCGAGCATGTGACATCCAGCCCTCGTGACCATAACCGTCACACTTTTAAAGGAGCTAAATATTAGATTATTAGCCTTATTTAACTATACCTAATAGTAATATTAGTTATAGTATAGCTATCCTTATATCTTATAGAGGACTTATTATAGTTAGTATTTAAGGGTAATAAGTAGATAGAGATAAACTTATTATATAATAGCTATTATTTTATATAAATAGCTAAGGTTTGTTTTAGGTAAGTTTAGCTCTTAGTTTCTTTTTAATTCCTTTTAAATATCTAAATTAAGAGGATTTATTACTATTATTATTATTAAAGATTTACTTATTATTAAAAATAACTTAATTCTTTTATTAAGAAACCTAGATTTTAAGTAAAAGAAGCTATACTTATAAGTTAAGTAGATATTAATACTATAAATATCTTTTAAAGAAGTTAAAACATTTATATTATCTACTTTAGAGTTTCTATTACTAATTATATTTATAAAGTTAGTTATAATATTAGCTCTTAGTTATCTATAATAGGATCTTATATTAATTTTATACGTTCGAAAAGAGGTTAGTAACGCTATATTCTACTAGATACTATAGAACTACGCCTATTCCGTTAAATTAGCTATTATATATAAATTATCTATTTTATTAAATTAGCTATTATATATAGATTAAGGATTAATACTAATTCTAACTTATAATTCGATATATTCGACCTTTATAATAAGAGTACTCTATTACCTTCTTAATATCTATTATACTATAATATAAAAAGCTTAAGTATAAATAAACTAGTATAAGTATTAATATTAAAGGTATAACGACACGTACGATATATTGCCCGTGGGCGTCCAAGGTGTAGGTTATGGAATCGTAGAACTGTCTATTCGAAGATTCTAAGCTAAAGAGAAGAGGAGAGCTCGAGGGAGCTCGAGTCTAAGTACATGGTGTAGGTTGCTAAGCGACGCCACGTGATACAAGTGGCACGTAATGGTTAGAACCGTTACAAAAGGCCCCTCTTTATTAAGACCTTTAAGAATCTATAAGTTACTATATTCTCTATTAATATATCTTATTTAACCTTACGATTTTATTAAGCTAGTAATAGAGTATTTAAATAATTTCCTTCTAATAATATATTATTAAAAAAACTATACTCTTAAAACTTAGAACCTTCTACTATAATTACTACTAATATAATCTACTCTAAATATACTTTATAGTAAGTTATATAACTAGTAGCTTTTTTGTACTAGATAATCCTTATTAGTAATATCTAGATTATAAATAATTATAACCTTCTAAGTCTTAAAACCTACTACTAACTCCCTAGCTAAAGTATTCGAGAAATCTAAAACCTTAATCTAGTATAATATAATAGATCTACTCCGACTAGTAACCTTATTAACTTCCTTCTCCCTATTTAGGTCCTGTCTTATATAGGCTTTATAGTAACGAATTACTTATAAAAGATAACCTATAATAAAATCTATTTATTTATTTCGCGCCTTTAATAAGAACTAATAATTATCTAAACCCTTAAATATATTAACTTTTAAAACCTTATATATTATAGGAAAGCTATAAGTTATACCTAACACGCCTCTCTCCTAATATAATCTAAACCCTAGTCTAAATACTATTAAGTAAGAAGGTAGATAGTTATAATATATTATAATAAGAATAAATATAAAAGATTTTTATTTAATATTATACTTTTCGAAATACTAATATTAAGATATTATAGGGTTTACTATTAAAAAAGTATATTAAAACCTTACTAAGAAAAGTATATAATAATATAGTAAAGGTTCTAGAGTAAAGTTAGTATAGTTAAAAGACTTAGATATAAGTCTTATATAATACTTAGGTATATATAAATATAACTTAGATATAAGTATAGTATTAAAAGTAAGTAGAATATAGGTTAGAGATTTTAAAATTAGATCTTCTAAGAGAAAAGATAAGCTAGTCTTTACTAAAACTAAGTACTTATAAATATAATACTATTTAGTATCCTTTAAATAAACTTAAAGTACCTATATCTTATACTTATACTAATATCTAATACTACTCTATATTAAAAGTATATTAAGTTTATTTATATAATTCTATTTATACTAGTAGTAATTATCTACTAAATTTATAATAAGTTCTTCTTTATATATACCTAAGTATTTACTTCTCTAAATCTTATTTATATAAAACTAAAGTAATCTAAAATTCACTTAGTTACTAATATTACTATATCTATAACTTATAAAACCTACTTATAAGGTATATTAGAATATATAAATATAGTAGTAATAGCTACTTTAGACCTTATACCGCGTCTATAATAGGAAACACCCTCTACGCTACCTAATTAGGCCTACTAAGGTAATAACTCTAAGTACTTACTTAAGGTCTATAAGTATATATTCTTATATTTACCTTTTCCTTTTTTAACTTCTATTCTAATAACTCTACTCCTTTTCTTTTATCTTATAATAGTACTTTAACCTATTACGGAGCTAGAGCTCCATCACGTGTTGTTAGTGCCTTGGAAGCCTAAGGTCGTTATACCTCTCTTTATCTGTCGTTCGAACCTTTAGTCTTAGTTCTTCACTTTGAATTCTAAGTAGTAGGTTAGAAGAAATATCGAGTCTATTACATAACATTTATTTATTCTTTTCCTTACTTTAAACGTTCTTACTATATCTTAAAGATAGAATTTAATTAACTCTAGTAATTCTAGTACGTTAGGTAATACTTTATATTATAATCTATATAACCTCCTTTCTACTACTAATACTCTTTTAAGTTATTGAAATAGTACTAGCTATAAAATAAGTACTATTTTAAATAATTAAACTCTATTAACCCTTCTAATTAGTATACCTTATTTAATAAAGAGAGTCTCTTAAAGGTAAAATATACTAGAAGTACTAACTATAACTAAATATATTATACTTTCTATTAAATAATTAACTTAAATAATTAGTTACTATTATCTATAAGATCCTATACTACTATAAGTTAATAATAGCTCTCTCGAGACTCTTTCTTTAGACTTTATAGAAGTTCTAGTATTATAAACCTTATCTTTACCTTAAAAAACATATTATACTAATAAGCTCTAGATATACCCTATAGCTTATCTTTACCTTTTATGTGAAGGTTCGATTTCGAGTTTTATAGTAAATGGATTCGCTTGAGTGAATAGGGGTATTCGGCCGTAGCTATTTAGTTAGTTCTACCGCGAGGAGTTCTCTCTTTCTCTCCTTGCGAACAATCTTATTAATATCCTACCCTAATATATTGTCCGCCTTTATAAACTAATACGATCGATATAGTCGTCGTATTCTATTATAGCTAACCAAGCTTTTAGTATAGGCTTCGAGGGCTAGGCTAGAGACCAAAATCTATAACCACCTAGCGGATTCGTACCTTAGAATAATCTACTAGACCCTTAACCTTAACCTTAACCTTAACCTTAACACTTTAATACTAATAACCTTTACTATTACTGTAACGACCCGTAGATACTCTCCTAAGCCGCGACCCGAAACCCTTAAGTATTCTAATAAATATTTAAGAGTATCGTCGAGGGTTTAGAGATATCTAGACAAGTATATACAGAGGCCCTTCGAGACGAAGAGGAAGTAAAGGAAGACACCTAGAAACTCTAGAATAAGTATACGTAACTCTATAATCGATTCGTTGTACTCTAGAAATAGAATAGTAAGCTTCGAACTACTACTTAAATAGCTCTAGTTACTCCTGTACCCCTACTAGTAAATACTTTATAATAATAACAAGTCTACGTTACGCGTTCCTTAGTATATCCTAATCCTATTAAATTCGGTAGTAAGCTTCGATCTCCCTCTAACCTTCGTAGCTATCTTATTAGTACAAGAATTAAGCTTTAGTAGAATCGGGATTAGTAGACTAATAAGACTAACTATATGAACTACGTTTTAAGTACTTTAGAAGGCGAAGCACGTAAGTATATTAACCCTTATATTAACGAACTTAGAGAGTACTATCTAGCTTTATAATCTATTAACAATATCTTTACTACCTTAAGTAATACCTTTAGTAATCCCTATTTACGTAGTAATACCTTTAATAAGCTCTGTAAACTTTAATAAGATAATATAAGAACTAACGAGTTCCTTACTAACTTCTTATCCCTCTATATAGTATTAAACTCTTAAGGATACGAAGCTTATACCCTCTTATAAAATGCTCTAGATTCTAGGGTCGCTAATCGCGTTTTATAGAACCCTCTCTATAATAATAAACTTCCTCTTGCGAATTTAGCTACCCTTGTACAAGATGCCGACCATGTCTACCGCCGCGTTTTTAGTGAGAATTTTCTTAATAAGAAGTCTACTAGTAGTCCTCTACAACCTATTATTCCTCCGCCTACTTCGGCTCCTGTTTCTATAGCGGACTCTAGTTATAATCCTATAGATTTAGACGCTCTAAAGATTAGTAGTATAGTAGTTTAGACTAAGAAGGATATTAAAGATAAGAAGCGCGCGGTTACGTTAGAGGAGAAGAAGGCTCGGAAGGAATATTAAATAAAGTATAGCTTATGCTTTTATTATAATTCTCCTAACTATAACTTAAAGACTCCCTGTCATAAGTTAGAGAAGGCTAAGGAGGCGAAAGCGAAGAAGGATAAGGCGGGAAAAGCATAGTCTCTAGCGATAGTCGCCGTTAGGGACGTAAAAGGAATAAGATATTAAGGCTCTCTTTACTCGAGGAAAAGTAAAAAAACGTTATAGAAGTCCCTTGTAAGGTAGTCTACAAGGATCTTAATAATACTAACAATCTATATACTACTTCTACTACTTATTATATACTCGATTCTAGTACTTTAGCTTAATACTTTATCGATTCTACCTACGCGTAACGAAATAGATTTGTTTTAGAACTACTTACTCGACTACGAAGTCTTCGTATTATAGACGGACGGCCTTCTATTATAGGTACTATTATATATACTATTACTTTAGATTTGATTATTAGTAAGTATATCGAACGTTAGTAACGGTTTTACGTTACTACGTTAGTATCCTACGATATTATTCTAGGATAACCATGGCTAGCTCTTTATAACCCGAACGTAGACTAGATAGGACGAGTTATCGACTTTTGCTCTGGATTTTGCAAGGCCTACTATATACCACAGCGCCTAGATACTGTATAAGTTACTTGTATAAGGGAAGAGGTGCGAATACTACTACCGCGGAAAGTAGGCGCTGCCGCTTTCTATAAGCTTGCGAAGACTTATAGAGTCGAGGTGTTCTCTCTGTCTCTCTTTGAAATTAACTAGCATTTAGAGAGATCTAGGATAGATTTAGTCGACTCTTCAGTTGAGGGATCTCGTTAGATTCCTCTAGACGATAGCAATAGCCCTTAGCGGATAGAGCGTATTTTAAAAGAGGAGGAGTCTTTTTCTCCCTTGCCTGATTTGACTATCCCTAGAACTCGACAACAGAGAGCCTCGGAGCTCTATTTGCGTAGCGTATTAATAGAAGACGTGGAAATCGCTTTACGACCAAAATCGACAGTTGATCCTGCTTCTCTTTTGCCTTAATACTACTACCGTCACCTGCCACTTTTTGACAAAGAAGTAGCTAATATCCTACCACCGTATTAAGATTACGATCTCCATATTAAATTAAAGCTAGACAAGACCCCGCCTTATAGCAAGTTATATAATATGTCTAAACTAGAACTTCTTGTTTTAAGAAAGTATCTCAAGGAATAGTTAGACAAAGGCTTTATTTATATAAGTAATTCTCCCGCCGTATTACTAGTTTTGTTTACAAAGAAGCCTAGCGGCAGTCTCCACTTTTGCGTAGATTATCGACTTTTGAATAATATTATAATTAAGAATCGGTATCCTATTCCACTAATCTAGGAGACTCTTTAGCGCCTAAGCAAAGCTCGATACTTTACAAAGCTTAATGTGATTACTGTATTTAATCGTATTAGGATAAAAGAGGGAGACGAATAGCTTACTACCTTTAATACTCGATATAGCTTATTCGAATCCCTTGTTATGCCCTTCGGTCTTACTAACGCACCTACTACTTTTCAGGCTCGGATTAACGAAGTCCTCTGTCCATTTTTGGACATGTTTTGTACTACTTTTCTAGATAATATACTAGTCTATTCCAATAACCTAAAATCTTACTACGAGCACGTTTATTAAGTACTAGATACTCTACAATCAGCCGGCCTACATTTAGATATAAAGAAGTGTGATTTTAAAGTCTAGGAAGTCAAGTATCTTAGTATAATAATTAACACCGACGGCGTACGGATAGATCTAGAGAAAGTCTCTATAGTTGTTAATTAGTAGACGCTATCTAATCTTAAGGACTTACAAGCTTTTCTAGGGTTTTCGAACTTTTACCGTCGCTTTATTAAGGACTTTTCGCATACTATTAAGCCCCTTAATTTTCTCTCTAGGCAAGGAGTGTCTTGGTCCTGGGATTCGGATTGCGAGCATACGTTCTAGACGCTTAAGCGAGCCTTTATTTCAGCCCCTGTTCTTCGACACTTTGATTATACTAAAGAAGTAGTTTTAGAATACGATTCTTCGGACTTTGTATCTACAGCGATACTCTCTTAGTATTTTAATAGTGTTTTATATCCTATAGCGTTTATGTCTAGGGTATTTAACCCCGCTAAGTATAATTATAAGATCTATAATAAGGAGCTTCTTACAATTGTACGAGCCTTTGAATCCTGGCGAGCTAAGCTAGCTAGCGTCGAATACCCTATTTCCGTTGTTATAGACTACTAGAATCTTAAGTACTTTATAACTACCAAGTACCTTACTCGTCGCTAAGTACGTTAGAGCGAGTTCCTGTCCTCCTTTAACTTTATTATTAAAGTAGCCCCTGCAAAAGACCTCGTTAAGCCCGACTCTTTAACTCAACGCTCCTAGGATTTACCCCAAGATTCGGACGGTCCCCGCTTAAAATACCAGGACCAGGCCCTACTTAAGGGTTACAATTTAGACCCGGCCTTACAATTGTCGCCTATACTACTAGAGGAGGCTACCGAATCTAATAACCAGAAGATTACCCGTATGCTTAAGGAGGGCTATCCTAATAACCCCTTCTAGAAGCGAATATTAATTGAGATAAATCGTATTAACTATACCCCGTACTCTAAGGAAGTGTCTTTATCGGAATATACGATTCGCGAAAATCAGCTATACTTCCGGGACCGTCTATATATTCCTAATACTAATTTACAAGTATAGCTACTTTAAAAGAGCCACGATTCTATAGAAAGTAGTTACCTAGGACAAAACAAGCTTTTTAAACTAATTTCTCGATATTATTAGTGGCCGAAGTTATATAGCGATATCGCTTAGTTTTATAGAGCTTGTAAAAGTTACGCTCGTAATAAGAACTCTTAGCTTCGTTATTAAGGTACTCTAAAACTACTTCCACTCTTACTTTAGCGTTAGACCGACTTATCTATAGATTTTATAGGTCCCCTTGCTAGGATTAATAGTTTTAACTAGATAATAGTAGTAACTAATAGGCTTTCTAAGGACTGTTACATTATTCCTTGCAAAACTACTATAACCGCTACTAATCTAGCTTACGTCTTCGTACGAGATTTAGAAGCTCTATAGACTCCCTAGCTTAATTGTCTCTGACCGGGGAACCTTGTTTATATCTGACTTCTAGAAAGCTATCTGCGATATACTACAAATCTAGGTATAACTCTTAATAGTATACTATCCTAAGACTAACGGTCAAACCGAAATTATAAATAAGTTAGTAGTAAATTATCTTCGTCTTTATTTAGACTTCGCTTAGAAGAAGTGGGTATAATATCTCCCCCTAGCAGAATTCGCTATATAGAATATTATAAATAGCTCTATTAGAATATCCCCCTTTTTTACGAACCACGGTTACTACCCTCGACTAAGCTTTGTACTACTAAAAGACTTAGACTCTATGTTACTAAAAGAACTAGCTAGTACTCGATTCGTATAGAAAATATAGGAGATCCTCGATTTATTACGAACTAATCTCCTAGCCGCTTGAGATTTAATAGAGTCCTCCGCTAATAATTCAAGGGACCTAGCCCCTGCTTATTAAGTAGGTGATTTAGTACTATTAAGTACTAAAAATATCCTATCTACTCGTCCTATTCCTAAATTCGATACTAAGTTTATAGGACCTTTCCGAGTCCTTTAGAAGGTTAACTCGTACGTGTACAAGCTAGACTTGCTAGTAGAACTCGAAGTAATCTATCTAGTCTTCTATACTAATTTGTTAAGGCTAACTATAGGTACTCTACTACCTAGGTAGTACAATCTACTAGCTATGCTAGTAGCGCTTGATAATAGTGGTCAGGAATTATAAGCAGTTAACAGAATTATCGATTCTCGGCGTCAAGATAGTCAATTTGAGTATTTAGTCTAGTAGAGAGGTTACGAGGAGACCACGTGGGAGCCCCTTACGAATGTCTTTACAGGCTCTATATCTCGTACCCTGTTCCATCGCTCTTTCCCTAATAAGTTACGACCTACGTCTAAGGAATTGTAAGCTGCTCGCGCTGCTTATGTGCAGAAGGGTTATAGGATAAGGGGGGGCCTTATGTGAAGGTTCGATTTCGAGTTTTATAGTGAATAGATTCGCTTAAGTGAATAGGGGTATTCGGTATTCCGTAGCTATTTAGTTAGTTCCACCGCGAGGAGTTCTCTCCTTCTCTCCTTGCGGACAATGTAATTAATATCCTACCCTAACATTTTAGTATAGGTTTAATAGCCTTAACTTTAAATATACATATAGATCCTTAAAATTAATCTATATATAGAAATTCTTTAAGCTAATTCTATATATAAGATAGAGTAGGTTCTAATTAATAAGCTAGTTACGCTTAATTCTAGCCCTAATCTGAATTCTAGTAGCCTTTTTAATTATAGTAACTTTAATTCTAGTAATCTTATTTCGAATAACTATAATTCTAATAAACGTAATTTTAATAACCTTAGTTCTAAATACTAACTTAAACTATATAATAATATTATAACTCCCTCTAAAATTAAAGGTATTATAGCTTCTAGTTTTAACTATTAACTATAAATCTATACTCTTTAATATAAAATCCTAATATAATTATTATAGTACTTAAGTAGGCTATATAAGATAACTATTTATATAAGTAGGAATTTAATAATAAAGAACTTATTACTTAATCTCTACTATACTATACTAAACGCCTTACTCCTCTTAGTATAGCTAAGTCTATATCTTATACTATTATATATTCTAAAGATATAAACTTTTAAAAGGTTACTTATATTTCTAGAATTTAGTTATATAATTAAATAGAAATCTTAGTTAAAAAGGATAGAGCCTTTATAGACTTATTTTATAGCCTAATAGCTTCTTTTTAAGAAAACTTTATTTTATTTAAATTCTCTTATACTTATAAGGCTAAGATCTTAAAGTAACTAACGTAGACTTATTTAGAGGTATTAATTTATAAGTTTTAAAATATAAAATAAGATTTCAGAACTAGTTATAAAATATATAAGAAGAGATAAGTAGTAGCTAAAGATTTTAGTAACTCTATAAATATAAATAGTACTTTTATTAGTTATATAGCCCCTATTTATAATCCTTACTATAGGAATAATAATAGGCTAGACCTTTCTTTTAGCTACTCGAATTATAAATAGTTAAGTACTAGTATAAGATCTTATAAGATATTAATTTAAAGAAATAATATAGAATCTTCTTAAACTTTATTAAAAGTATCTTTTTTCACGAACTAGATTTTTTGTTCTAAACGATCTAGTTACTTCTACTTTAGACTAAAGCGCTAATTTCCTTCCGAGGACATGTTCTCTCGAGCCCCCCCCCCCCTTCTCCTACCCCCTTTAACAGGGGGGGAAAAGGGGCAGGGAATCGCCCCCTCCCTCCCCTACCTAATATCTAGGTCTAATTCGTCTCTAGTACCTCAAAGGTGCTAGAGAGGAGTAAGGTCGGACAACTATTCTATAGTAGGACTATAGAAGTAGTTAGTAACTACCTAAGTCTAATTGTCGACCGCGCTCTAGCGGATATACTCCTGTCTCTATTAGAACTCTGTAACTAAATAGCGACCCTTTGCCTCTTATTCTACTACGTATATATAACCGGTACCCTACCTCTTATAAACTAGCCCCCCTAGCAACTTACTCCTCTCCGTATCCTAGCTAGGAATAAAGTCCCTACCCAACTCTTACCCCCTCCGTCTCCCTTAAAAAAATCTTCCTTCGCACGGACCGCTAAATCCTTGGCAGCCTCGAAGCTAGTTACGAAGCTAGCCTCAAAGCTAGCCTCGTTATACGCCTCTGTACTTCAAAGTAAACAAAACAATACCTCGCTTATCCCTCCCTAGTCTACCCAAGTCTCTAAAGGACTAAAAAAGAGGGACGACCTCTGTATCTTCGTCCGCCTCGCCCCTGACGCCCCTGAACGTAGACTATCTAGCTACGCTATTCTTTCGGCCCTCCGTAACCCTAGAATTAGATGTAAAGACCTTGTTCAAGGGGTACTCCCTATCGCTTCTAGATTCGCTATAACTACTACTAGTAACAGCGCACAATAGACTCTTCTATCCTTAAAGAAGGCTAGTATTTAGACCCTGTTCCGTGCCGCTCGTATCGAGCAGTCTATAAATTAGGCTCTATTCCGAGCTTCCCTTATTCCTAGAAACATCGAGTTAGTAGAACTCGACAAGCGAGGCGGGATTATAACTACCCTCCGACCTACTACCTAAGAAGATATTATCCTAGTATTAAAGGAAGCTTTTAAAGTCGCGCTAGCTAGAGCGATCCTCACCGAGAACTCTCGACTAGACGAGAACCCCTATACTTCCTAGAACATCTTCTTTAAAGACTCCGACGATAAGACTATAAATAGCTTCCTAGGGGAGGTTAACCTCTTTAGTACCCGAGCCTACCTTCGTCCTATTCTAAAGAAGGTTAAGATCATCTAGTATACTAGATACTAGGACTAGTATACCTAGTATAAGACTAAATACCTTTACTATTAAGGGCCTTATGTAGCAGACGATCCTAGGTACTAACTACGCCCTAGGCCGACAGGCCACTACTCTACCGAGAATAGGAAGACTATTGTTCAAGGCTATAACGAAATGTGCCTCCGAAGCGAGGAAGACTCCCCCTATTAGCTCTCCGACACTAATATAGGCGACCCGGCGACCCCTATTAGCACTGCCCTAGCTCTCCTTCCTGTCTTTAGCTAGGCTCCCCCCCTTAGTAGCTCTAGTCCTTCTACCCTCGGCCCCTCTACACCTACCCTTCTATAAGTAGGCATCGAGGAACGAATATTAGCCGTAGTCTACAGATCCTACAGATTAGTATACATAGGTGCGCGTCTTACTAGGAACTTATCCTATAGAAGGCCCACGAGAACCGAGTCGATATTGTTCTTGTCTAAGAGCCGTATATCTACGCTTAGCTTACTTAGTAGATTACAAGGAGACACCCGAACTACGACTACCTCGCACCGATTTAGGATTAGAATGCAGGTCCCCTACGGGCCCTTACCTTTATCTGGAAGAGCGTTAGGGTTCTAGCGAACTAGCTTCTACCCTCTTACTCCCTCTCACGAGACCTTGTTTACCTCGAGATCCCGTCCCTTTAAGGGCCCCCGCTTAGTATACTTAATGTTTATAACGCACCTATAGGGGCTAGATGGGCTAGAGAGGCACTATCCCTAGTTCTCTGCTCGCGGATAATATATACTAGGAACCTACTTATAGCCGGAGACCTTAACTTAAAAAGCGAGCTCTAGTAGCTGGACTATATTAGCCAAGAGAGCGCCCAGGCCTCCCTCCTTACTACGTAGGTTAAAGAGAAAGGTCTATAACTCTTAACTCCGCTAGGCGCGCAGACCCACAACCTTAGGAATACCCTTAATCTAGCGTTCTACTCTAGCGCCCTTTTACAAAAAGGAGCCTTTATAAACGTTGACCTAACTTTCGAGTACGGCTCTAACCACCTCCCTATCCTAACTCGCCTACCCTAGATAGGGGACCTAGCCGAGAAGGATCCCCTACTATGTCTTAGTACCCTTGTGACAGACGTGCTTCTGGACAGTCGGAACAAACAACACTCTATTCTTAGGACAATAGATGAGGAGAGAAGGAGAGCTCGAGAGAGCTGGGAACTAGATACAGGTCGTGCGCGCTAGTACTAGCGCGCCTCGCCGAGCGAGCATGTGACATCCAACCCTCGTGACCATAACCGTCACAACCCTAGACGAGGAGGCCTTTCTAGCTATCCTAGAGACTCGCCTAGACTCAGATTAGCTATTTGAACTTGTAGAGGCCCCGCTAGACGGAGAACTTAATAGCCTAGCTCTATATATTATTAACGCGCTATAGGGCGCCTACCGTAGTAGCGCAAAGCGAGGCCTAGGGCATGGCTTTGGTTACCCTTAGTAAAGTATAGAGTACCGATCCCTCTTATCCTAGATAAGGGCGGCTCGGCGGGAAGGAAAAGACTAGATAGTTACTATAGTACAGAAAGAACTTCGGAGGGAAATACAAAGGGCGAAGAGAAGTCACTTCCGGGACCTGATTAATAAGGCGACTAAGACTAAGGACGTCTTTAAGATCTGTAAATAGTACTAGAGTATAAGGGTATATAAGTCCCCTCCCCTAAAAGACTCATCTGGTCGCCTCGGTTATATAACAGAGGAGAAACAGAGGATTCTAGTTCAGGAACTCCTTACAAATAAGGCCGAAATAGGGGATATTCCCTCGACTATACTAACAGTACCGACCTATAGACTCCCCTAGGCCCCTCTAACCCCCCGCGAGGTAAAGGAGTCGATCCTTAGTAAGGCCTCGACCGCCCCTAGGGAGGACGAGCTTGTTACAGGGGTATTTAAGATCGCCTAGCCCCGGATTAGGCACGTTATCTTTACCCTGTTCCGGGGTTGTATTAACTCTAGATACTACCCAAAATGCTTCCGCTTAGCAATTGTAGCTATTATCCTAAAGCCGAATAAGAAAGACAAGTCCTCGCCTAGGGCTTACCGTCCTATCTCCCTCCTCTTAGTTCTCGGCAAGGGGCTCGAGAGGCTCCTTGCTAAGAGAGTCTCCTAGATTAGTATTAAGGAGAGAGTACTCAGACTGAACTAGTTCGGGGCCCTCCCTCTTCGCGCGGCTACAGATCTTATAACCTGCTTTACTCACGATATCGAGGAAGCGCTAAGCGAGAAACTAGAGGCCTCACTTCTTACGCTAGATATAAAGGGGGCTTTCGACGCTGTTCTCCTAGGTCGTCATATTAAGAGACTTAGGGAACAGGGCTAGCTAGACTACTTTATCTCCTAAGTCACCTCTTTTCTCTATAATAGAACAGTCTATATTAAGCTTAACGGGGAGGTCGGGGTAACTACGCCTTTAAAGTACGAGCTCTCTTAGGGATCGCCGATCTTTCTAATCCTGTTTATACTCTATGTTCAATCCCTCTTTTCTTCTAGCCTAGGAGACCTTCTAGCCCTTAGGCGGTTTAGATACGCCGACGACGTCGCCCTTCTTATAATAAGTATAAGTAAGACTAAGAACGTTAGCTCCCTCTCTAAACAAGTAACCTATCTACTCTAATAGGGTATAGACAAGGTAATTACCTTTGATAGCAATAAGTCTAAATTAATTTATTTCTCTTATAAAGGAAAACAGAAGGGTCGTAGTATCCGCTAACCCTTACCTATTATAGTTAGTAATAAGACTATCTTCCTAACCTAAGAGCTCCGCTAGCTTAGTATCTACTTCGACCCGAGGCTTTCCTTCCTTAGCTACGTTAAGCGAATAGCGGGGAAAGCTACTATAGTTACTTAAGCTCTAAAGAGTACGACAAACATAGTTCGCGGCTCTCCCCTACACCTCCTATAACAGGCGGCCACCCGCCTATGTTCTCTCTATCGTATACTTTGGTAGTGAGACCTAGCACCCTGGCCGGTCTAAGACTAGAGGGTCGAAGTCCTAGTAAGTCAATAACCGAATCGGTAAACACCTCGGCCTCCTTAGCTAGGTTATAAATAAGTGCGCTAGAGTTATTCTACTGGTCTATAGGACTACCCCCTCCTTAGTCCTCCTTCTCGAGGCAGGACTACTTGCCCCGGAAATCGCTCTTATAGGACGTAGCGAGGCACTAGAGGCTAGAACTCGACTTCTTAACCTAGACCACCCCCTCCGGCGTTGTGCTAACTCGCCCTGCCTTAGCTCTAGGCTCTTCTATAGGAATAGGCGGGCCCTCCCACCCTCCGAGTCTATAGACCCGATCCAAGATCCCCTATAGACCTAGGGTTTCGATCGCGAAGCCTGTCTTACTACTATAGGCGGTCCGACTCCTATAGGGGATAAGGATACATATAAGGAGCGCTTCTTAGAATTCCTAGCCACTATACTACACACCGACCTAGTTGTCTATACAGATGGCTCTAGTCTAGAAGACGGGAGTACCGGCGGTAGAGTCTGCCTTACTCGCGGCGGCTCTATCCTTAATACGAAGTCCTACCCCTTTAGGCAGACCCTAGAAATATATAACGCCGAGGCTAGAGCCGCTCTACTCAGCCTTGAGCTCGCTATAAGGTCCCCCTCCTAGACCTAGGCTTAGCGCTGCTAGGTCTGCCTCGACAATCTAGAAGCTACGCTTTAACTCTCCTTCCGCTCGGTAGGGGCCTCCTAGGAGGTCTTTAACAAAGTCTATTCCCTTACTTAGCATATCCGGGCAAAGTAGCCTTTCGTTAGTGTCCGAGCTACAATAGGATATACGGGAACGAAGTCGTAGACAGGGCCGCCGGCGTCGCCGCTCGCGCTATACCGAACAGCCCTTCCCCCCTTTGTACAGCCTCGCTTAAGAGATAGGTTAAGGAGGAAAGCTCTAGGCTAGCTAACAATCTCTGGCGTACTACCCTTCTCCCCCTTTATAAGGACCTAGGGGTTGTAAGATGGGTTCCAAAACCTCGGTCCCTTAAGCTCCTACGCGAGGTTCTCGGGCGCCTAATAGCGGCTAGAACTGGCCACGGGGACTTTACTATTTACTACACCTGATTCTATTACCTCGATACTCTCTACGAAGCCGGAGACTGCTCCTGTGGTAGGGAGAAGACACAATTCCACCCTCTATTCTACCGAATAGTTAAGCGAAAGATCCCTGAACTTATAGCGAAAGCTAAACGCGACCCTCGCCTTCTCTTTGGCCCCTTCTCGGAGAAGCTTTTTAGAGAGCTCTTCTATAAATCTAACTTCTACTCGGAGATTTGCCCTATACGGCCGGCCTCCGACTAGTCCTTTTACTACCTTCTTTTAGTCTTCCTATTATATTTACCTGTTTAGTTACTAGGGCTTGTCCAGAAGCGGGCCTGCTCCTTTCTCTGTCACCTTAGAGTAGTCTTGTTTCTACACCCCCTGTCACCTAGGGCACCCCCCTAGCGTCCTTTGCCCTACTGTGGGATTTCTAGAACCTAGTTACGAGTCGGCTAGTTGTATTCGCCGGACGTTAAATAAAATAAAATAAAACTAAATTAAAATTAAGTTGTACTAGACTTTTGGTATAATAACTTCTGATAGCGTGTACAGAGCAATGACCAGGTTTCTTATACCAATCGGAAAACAGCCCTGATACTGATTCTCTGTTAGATACCGATGACGAAGAATCCAAACCACTTTTCTCTCCTGAGTAGTTACCGCAGCACTAGCCTCCTTTACGACCCATGGTAAGCCTCCATGCCCGTTTATTACAGTATGTTTCTTTAATCCAGCCACAGAAAGTTTTACAACGAATGGAAAAAAGACCCTGCATTCCTAAGAATGTATCTGCTAGAATACTTATGCATAGCAGGTAGGTCCTGCTGCATCTCTTATCATGCTCTCAAAGCTTTCCCTTCTCTCCTCCAGGTCTAAATTTCTTATTCTCATCCGGTGTAGGAACATGAACCTTGTGATGATCACAAGTACAATAAACTGTCTTCCCATCTAAACTTTCCATTGAGCCCCTGATCAACGCCATCGTTCTGCCTACTTGAATCACTTCACTATGAATTCTTACTGTCGTGCCTGAAGAAGAGAAAACATTAGTTTTAATCTCATAGAAATTCAATCTTTTGCTCTTCAACACGAATAGAAATGAAGGGGACAAGAGAGAACATACCAACCGCCACCCCTTTCAAGTAACTTAGCCCCAAAGTTCTAGTAACACCCCCAAGAAAATCCCAATAGCCCTCTTTAGATAATGGGCCCAGTGCAGTCGTGGTACACATGTCGAAAATCACGCCAGCTGCACCCCCATGCATAACGCCATTGAGATTCGAGTACCGTTCATCGATAAGAAGTTCGTACGTCGTAGTGCCTTTTGGAGTAGCTGCGACGAGCTTTAGATTTTTCATGAGATCGACGTCGTAACCCTGATAGGACCGGGCTTTGCGGATGTTGTGGTACCTTTGAGTGGTCAGTTCTCTGAAAGACAATGGTGAGATGTGTTTCTGAAGAGAGGACGCACTGCTCAAATATTCCCCTTACCGCTTTCATTGCCTGTTCAGCTGTCTGGGAAGCCATCGTGTGATATTGCCAGCTTCGCAGTCTTCTTGTGCAGTTTCTGTTTTGTGTATGTTTGTCGGGTATCTTACATGCCCCACATTTCAAACACCGCACATCACCTCTCAATGAATGAACATGGAAGGAAAGAAGCTTGCAACGAAATACCTTTCGGATTCGAGATTCTCAGGTCTGACTTTCCACACCGAGTGAAGCCCTTTCAAGTCTCTCAACTTCAACGAGGGCCAAGAAGAAGTTTTGGACCAACCAACCAGCCTTGGACCTCGGCTTACTCGAGTACCTAGGTCTGCTACTCCAAGCACGTGACCTTGAAGTTCCTCCTGCTTCCCGTTAAAGCTTCTGGAAAGTCTTTCCAGATGCACCAGTGAGATAGACGGAATTGAAGTGTTTTGGCAAGTTTCGTATCTGGGAACTAACTGAAGACTTCTGAAAATGAAGATATCTCACGTGCTCGGCTATGCTATTGCCCTGCATCCCTAAATTCTTTATATCTCATCATAAAACAGAGCCTTACTAACAAGAACCGACATCCGATACCAAGGCCCTGATCTCGATACTTCTTATGCTCACGTCACTACTACTGACTACTTCATAAACTTACCCTTCGTGATACACTTTCGAGAGGGAAACTCTCCGGTTTTCCTTCTTAGCACAGTACACACCTTGACCTCGGCATTCCCGAGGCCGGTTTTGTGTGGCCCTAAGTGTGAAGGGTACGGAACGGACTTGAGTAGATAAGGCTACTACTCCTTACGGTA
Source organism: Hymenoscyphus occultus (assembly GCA_900536445.1). Taxonomy (NCBI): domain Eukaryota; kingdom Fungi; phylum Ascomycota; class Leotiomycetes; order Helotiales; family Helotiaceae; genus Hymenoscyphus; species Hymenoscyphus occultus. The sequence continues at coordinate 18,732 of UNPT01000463.1, forward strand.
TACTAATTAATCCTTACGTATTAATCCACACGTATTAATCTATATATATTTTATAAGGTATTAGTAATGAATTAAAAATTTTGTTAAAGAGTAATCTTATAAAATAAAAATTAAAGCTATCTACGCTCTACCTAGTATATTATTATCGCTACTACTACTTTAAGCTATATTCTCTTTGACTTTACTTATAAAGTCCCTATCGTCTATTTCTTATCTACTCTTATTTTCCTACGCTTACTAAAACTCCTTATAGGCAACTTATAATATAGCTATAGCTTTAATCTAACCTATCTTACCTTATAGAGGCTCTAATATTAGAATCTCCTTATAAGTAATCGTCTTATACTTAAGGAGTACTTTATAGAGATAATTATATACCTAAATATATAGATCCTCGAGAGACTTAGTAACGGTATTAAGGTTATATTCCTAGTTCCTAATACTAAGAAGCTTATAGTAGAGATTATAGATAGACTCTAGTAGATAAGCGTTAAGATTAAAGTCCTAGACGTCTTTAGATACCCTATTAAATATAGGCTAAGTAGTCTTAGATATAAACTCTTAATAATTATTTATATTATTAGAAGGGTATAAAAAGTTATATTCAGGTATACTAAATACTAGATATTTAGCGTAGGATTATTAGTATCGAATATTATTAATATTATAAACGTCTACGAACTCTATAAGTTCCTTTTAGAGTTTTAGTATATAAATAAATTATAAAGTAATAATATTATAGATTAATTCGAGATCGAATAAGCTAGTATATAAAAGAGACTTAAATAATAGTTTCTATTCTTTAGTTTATTTATTTATTATTTAATTCTACTATACCTTAATCCTTTAATTCTTTATAAATAGTCTATAAATATATACCTTTATAAACGGTAGTTCTTTATCCTACTTACTTATAATTTAAAAAGCGTACTAATTAATTAATTAGTATATATATTATTAGTTAAACCGAATAGTAAATACCTAGAGTACTAATAATAATATTACCTCTTTACCCTTATTAGATCGAACGATCTATAGAAACCTATAAATAGTGTGACGGAGCAGAACGACGTGTAATAGTAGAACTAATCCATTCTTAGAATACTAAGGTAAAGAGCTAAGATAGCTCTGAACGATACTAATATATAGGATTCTGCTAGGCGGTGAGAGCTCACGTGGCAGGTCTAGAACCAGAACTGTTACATTACCCCCCCCCTTTAGGGAGAGCTCGTCCCCGAGCTCTGAAGCTCTAGAGATAGATATGCTTGTCCATCTATGTATCTACTATTGTAATTATCTGTACCTAAGTTAGTATCCTTGCCTATATCTTTCTACCAAGGCAGCCGTGAGATGCTAGCTCTGTGATAGCAGTCAGGTGCTAGCTATACGCCGAGTTGCCTGAAACACTCTATGTTTTTCGTATGATATTAATCTATATATTCTACTAAGTGACTAGCGTACGCTCCTACGATTTTGTTGATTGTTGAAGAGTAGGCTTTAAGAGCTTTTGTAATATCGGGAGGAGGAGGCTTTGAGAGTTGTAGGAAAACAATATAGGCAAAAGCAAGGAGGTCTACTTGAAAAGCTTCTTTCGTCAGGGCGTAGGGGGTCTCCTTATCGGCAGGAGGTTTAGATTAACTGATGACGAGCTAGATAAGCTATCTTGTCGAGGCGTCGATTACGCGAGCGTATTAGTGTTTCTTTTCGACAAGAGAGTTAAAGTTGTACGCCTAGCGTACAATATCAGAGTCCATTATGGTTAAGTGAATGCTAGGTCGCGAAGGTGTATTAAAGCTGTCCGCGAAGGTAGAGTTGTCAGATTGTTTGCTTGAAGAGCTTATCGAAGAGAACAAGGCGTTAAGAGTTTAGTTAATAGTAAGGTATTAGCTCGTGTTTGGGGGTCCGCAGACGCTAGAAAGTAAGGGGATCCGTAGATGCCAGAAGAGGAGGTCCGCAGACGCCAGAAGGTGAGGGGATCCGTAGATACCAGAAGAGGGGTCTTGAGCTTAATGTCGATTCGAGAGTTATGTCGAGGTAGAGGGCTGGGAGGCCGAGAGGCTCGTAGAGCTAGACGGCGACAGAAGGCTGGAATAGAAGGGAGGTCAAGAGCCTAATATGTTTTAAATCCTTCATAGGATGAGAAAGGAGACCTTAGTATAATATAACGGAGCAGAACGACGTGTGATAGTAGAACTAATCCATTCTTAGAATACTAAGGTAAAGAGCTAAGATAGCTCTGAACGATGCTAATATACAGGATTCTGCCAGGCGGTGAGAGCTCACGTGGCAGGTCTGGAACCAGAACTGTTACAAATAGAGATATAAAAAAGATAGAACTTTAGAACTATAATCTGTTAAGGAATTCTGGAATGCGATGTATCTGGAGTACAGGTGTAGCTAGTCCCGATTGGGAATGGTGGCGCACCAGCCAGGTGCAGGTGTATAAGGCCGAGCTAGAGCCTCGACCTTCTTCTCTCTCTAGTCTAATACACACTGTTCAACCTGCCCCCTTCCTACTACTCTATAGTCTCCTATGAGAGGATCATTACCGCTCAGGGGATATCTGTTCAATATAATCTAGGTTTAATTAAAGATACTAATATAGATACCTACTATATATTATAAATATACGTTAATAATCCTATATATTTAAAAGCTATATTACAATAGTTTATTATATTCATTAATAGACTATACTTAATTAGAACCTTTTATATAATATCTCCTATACTTCTAACGATTATCTAAGTTCTCTAGATCTCTATTCGCTACGCTAATAGAATTAAGGATTTATAATATATAATAAATATCTTTAGAGGTAATAAATTTCAAGTAATACTTATAGAGATATCTATAGGTATATCTAGAAACTATTAAATCTTATATACTAAAATTATATAGGGAAAGTTTATAATATACCTTTTATTCTAGCGAGTAGATTATTGTGACGGTTCTAACCGTTACATGCTATCTTAGTCTTGAATAGCGTGGCTTAGTATCACACCTTGTATTTAGACTCGAGCTCCCTCGAGCTCTCCTCTTCTCTTTAGCTTAGAATCTTCGAATAGATAGTTCTACGATTCCATAACCTACACCTTGGACGCCCACGGGCAATATATTATACGTGTTATTACACTACTTAATAACCTTATTTATTATAAATATAGCCTATATAATCTAACCTTTCTTATAATATCTAGCGAAGTTATCGAGGTATTATTAGATATTAATCTCTACTAGATACCTAACCTTAATTAGACGTTTATTCTACTTTATAAAACATATAGTTACCTTATAATTATTATACTTAGATAGAAGTAAGAGTTTTAGGCGTAATCCTCCCCTATTAAGATTACGGTTTTTTTAATTATTATTATTATAAATAATTCCCTTAATAAAGTTTCTCTTATTATAAATAACCTTATCTAGGTTAAATTAGTATACCTAGTAACTACTATATTCCTTCTTTCTAGTAAAGAGATTATTCTTACGATTCTAATAAAGAAACTCTACCTCTTATATTATAGTACGTTCGACCCGAGGGTTTAAAGTATATAGGTAGAACTAACTTAATATAGTTTATTAAGTATTCGTCTTTATTTATACTATAAGATTCCTCTTCGATTTAGTAGTAATACTAGTTATATATTTACCTTTAAAGCTTTAATTACTAGGAATATAACTATAAGTAGTTATATATACTATAGCTATTTATAAGGTATCTATAAATAGTAGAATATTATTATTATTAGTATCCTTAGATTAATAGATTAAAGTATAACTTTAAGGCTTACGTTCGACCTAAGGGTATAATTTATATATAATTAAACTACCTATAGAGATAGTAATAGAAGTTTAAGTTTAGAATAGCCTTAAATCCTAGCTAGGAGTACTAGGATCTAGAACTATTAATTCTAACTTCGTTAGAGGTCTAGAATAGTTCTAGTACTTATAGTAGTTACTATTAGGGTCTTAGACGTAGGTAGTAGTATATTTAAAATAAAATTTAAGTACTATAATCTACTAAGTATATAAGTATACCCTATAAGAACTAGAAATAAGTAGATATCTACTAACGTTTATATAAAGTACTTAAAACTTTAAGATCTACGATTTTACTACTATTTAGCGAAAATATATACTACTTTCTTATTTTAAATAATAGAAAGAAATAGTAAGAAGAATTAAAGGGTTTAATTAGTTAGAAGATATAGATATAATATAACCCTTTAAATTAGTAAGTATATTTAGAATACCTACTATAATATTATACCTAGCTAATAATTATATATTTAGAACTATAAACGTATATGTTTTATTTAATTAACTTAATTATTTAACTTATATTATTATAAATATAAGGCTATTAATACAATATACTAGTAGAAGTCGACTTTTTAGTAAGCCGGGTATAGGAGTACGTATATAAACGTATAATATAATATAAAGGTAGGTCTATTATATAGTAAATATACTAGTATATCTTATAGGAATTATTACTTTAGTAGTTAATATATAAGATACCTTTAAAATAGCTAGAATAGCTAGAATAACTAGTATTTTCTTAACGCGATATAATATAAAAGTAGGCCTATTATATAGAAAATACGCTAGTATATCCCGTAGAAGTTATTATTAGTAGTTAATATATAGGACGCCTTTAAAATAGATAGAATTAGTATTACTTTTAGTAATAATTAAACTAGCTTCTATTCAAAATCTAGCTTTATTTAAACTTTAGTACGAATACCCTGTAAAATACGTGAGGATTAATACGTAGGGATTAATTTATAGAGCCTGAGGAGTGGTGGCCTTATCCACTCAAGTCCGTTCCGTAGAAGGGAAGCCGTAGCCTGAGTTGACCCAAACGCTTGACGAGGGCGTCTCAAACACGTGTAACTCTCCCCACGACGACGTTCTAAGCCATTTCCGTGCAAAGAGCTTGAAGCGACTTGTCTCTCAATCGTAGAAAGGGATTGTTGAAGAGATACTCACAACAAGAACTCGCTCCTGCCTGACAAGGTTGAAAAGGTAGAAAAATGACGATGCTCCCTGATCCACACTGCCAACTGGCAGTGCCTTGCTGTTCAAGAAATTCCGCGTCGTGGTATTCGTCTAAACTCTATTCAGATTCTAGAATACTAGGATACGCGCTATAAGGATACCTCGGTTAAATCCTTACGAATACTAGCAAAACCCATATCCTAGTAGCAAGGTTTTTCTGTAAAAGAGAATTTAGCTTGAAAAGCAATTTTTGAGCATGTGCTTGAGACTTCGATTGGCTTCTTTGATCCCCTTGTATCGCACGATACCAAAATACAGTACCAAGCGGAATGAGCGGCACAGGTCTCAACTCTCCTGCCCAGAAGGGCGAGGAACCAAATAAAGCTTCAGGCTCCAGCTTTCTTCCCCGGATTCTGTAGTCGCGAGCTTCAAGGCTCCTTCGATTTTGGTCCCCCAGACTTTTCTTGACAAAGCTTCAATGAACTTCATGTATCGAGAAGGTTGACAGCACCAGGCAAGCCAAGCGAGCCAAGAAGATATGAACCAATAAACAGCCACTACTCATACAAATACGAACTTGAAAGCGGAATAGCGGAACCCATCCCCAGTGCATTTGAGTCGAGTACACAGAGTTCGGACGATTTTGTGAAAATCATCCCACCAGATCCGACGATCTGGGTTCTTGGTTCATGATTATGTAAGGTTCGAAACGTACGAACGGGCATATGAGATGGAACTTCTTCGCATGTACTTTATATGATTGAAAATCGCCGATTTATTACATGGTATCCTTTATTCTTGTTCGGTCGGTCGCCCAGAAAGAGGCGCCGGCAAACTTGAAAGAAAAAGAAAGTAGAGCGGAGTAGACGCCAAGTCGGAGATACCAGTGACGTTGTTGAGGTATCCACTACCAAAAATGGAATTTGGAAGGTTGGGGTTGAGAACCGGGAAATTGATCGCGTGAGCAAGTTCTGCAATTCATACTCGTCAATAATATGCACCACAGTCCGTGTTGCATGGAGGCTCTTGTAGCACCTGTAGAGTCAGCTACAATGCTCGTTTGCAGAAGCTGACGAGAGCTACGCGCGTATGTTGAAATATAATTGAGTAAATAATTACAGATTATGGTTCTCAATCGTACACATGCCAAGGGGAAGGGTTCATGACGTTCTGAGCATGAAGATCTGGTGATTTGGAGCCGATAACCTTACCATAGCGGGGAGACTGTCTCGTACTCAGCTCCGGAAAGATTTACTTCGAAGTACTCGCTGCGAAACAGAAACCTTCATAAATTTTGACTGAATATTTCTTTCCTTCTTCAATCGCGAAGCGCATTGAGTTTCTTGTAAATGATTTTTAGTGGCTTTGGAAGTGCTGTTGTTCAATTTTAGAATTCCCTTCTCTTGGAAGAATTCCATCCAAAAGAGACAGTTTACTGGTAAACAGGCCCCATGCTGGCGGGTCTTTTCCAATCCTTGTAACTCACAATTCCAACCAATCACCGCACCATCTATACAAGGAGCATACCCCTATCAGACGCATTCCTCCATGATTTCGGTTCTTTGTCACCACCGCTTTCCTGTCGTTTTTATTTCCAAGAGTCTTGTCACTGACGCACAACCGCTCCTGTTCCAATGCGCAGGGCCTGCATGCATCTTACCCCTGTTGCAGAGGAGGCGGCGGCAGTGTACTTTAAGTAAGAGATGCCAAACTTCCGGCATCATCATGCACATCTTCTGAAGATCAAAACCCACCCTTATCCCACCATATCTATGCAAGTTTCTGCCCTCTTAACCTTTTTTTCTAGCTCTGATAAGGCTCTTGTAGAAGCCGTTGTTCCACATCGTCTTTCCTGGTAATAAATTTATCCACTCGGCTACCTCGCTTGAACTTGTTTGTTTGCGAATTTTCACCCACCTTGTTGGATAGCTGTGTCACCTTACTACGTCAATCTCTTCTCTCCTGATGCCCCGCCAAGTCCGATATCCCCGTAAGGCATACTTATAGATTTTCGTAAGATCATTGATTCCCTGCGCCTTCGGTATTTGCATCAATTCACATCGGTACTTGCTCTTCCTGCGAAGTGTTTTTACTTGCCCAAAATACTACACGCGAATTGAGTCTGTATATATCCTTAAACAATATCAAGAAAGGAGGACTCGAATCGTAACCGAAGTGTCCACCCAGTTGTTGACTTCGCCCGTCCAAGAATGAGGTTCCTCTCACTCATATTTCTCGCACCCTTCCTAATATCGACCCTCGCCGCGCCAATAAGAACAGAACCAGAACCAGAAACAGAACCAGAACCAGAACAAGAACTGGAGGTCGACACAAAATATTTCCACGAGCCAGGTGGTGGGGATGAATGGGGTCACTATGATATCAGATACTTCAGTGGCGCTCCAGTATCGTACGAAGTAAAACGGCATACACTTCACAATCTTATACGCTCCTACCTCAGTATTTTCCGCTCAAAGAACATTGAGACCTGGATTGCTCATGGGACCTTGTTGGGATGGTGGTGGAATGGGAAAATCATGCCTTGGGATTGGGATCTGGATACGCAAGTTTCTGCCTCGACATTAACTTGGTTAGGTCAGAATATGAACATGACTTTACACAACTTCACGATTTCAGAACTTGACGGGTCCACGGGGGAAAGACAGTATTTACTTGATGTGAATCCGCATATTGATGATCGACTACGGGGAGACGGACAGAATGTTATTGATGCGCGATGGATTGATACTGTTAATGGGTTGTTCATTGATATCACTGGCCTTGCGGAGACAAATCCAAGTATGCAGCCTGGGATATGGAGTTGTAAGAATTTCCATCGATATAGAACGAGGGACCTCTATCCGTTGAGAGAGACGGAATTTGAAGGTGTTCAGGCTTTGGTACCTTATTCTTTCGATCGTATATTGACGGAGGAGTACTCGTCAAGAGCTCTAACAAAAACCCAGCATGAAGGGTAGGTCTTGATCTTTGCGTGCCCAGCTGGAACATCTTATGGGGTTTTTACTGATTCTCAATAGACATCAATGGTTCCCAGCACAAAAAGAATGGATCAAGCAAGACATCTTCTCGCAAGAATCCATGACAAATGGTCAAGCAGCCAAAGACGCAGCCCACATTCCCAAGTCTCTAAAGGGAGAAGCTGTCCCTGGATTCGGCAATCTTTGGAAAGCTGTCGGTTAAATTATGCACGGGGGCAAGAAAAGATTTTTATCCCGTTGAATGAATACGTCAATGACACTGCGACTTTACTGGAGCAATAATGTGGCGACATGGATAAGATTGAACTCTCGGCATTTTGATTGTACAAAGGAGAGAATACTTTCATGTAGAATACGATCTCACGATACACACCGGTTCATTTTGCAGCATTTTGAGTTTGGCATACCAAAGGAGTGAAGGTTTTGTCGCAATTGTGGATATACGGCATTCATTTTTTGTTTGGCATATCATGGCGTTTTTGGTGGAGGCTCCACTCATTGTTTTCGTAAGTAAAGTTGATCAGTGAGAGGAAGGCATGGAGAAGCTACCTTTGAGATTTTGGAAGAAAAGGATGTACGGAGATACGATCAAACGAATCAGTATAATAACTACCTGGAAGATTTACCGTAGCTCAGGTGACTTGGGATGAGTGAGCGGCTATAGGATCTCTCAATATCGGTAGTAAGACTCTTACGCCGAACCGGTGTGTGAGATGTAATATATTATGGTGACGAGTGTTTGCTTTTTACCACCGCTGAGTCCGGTGGCAAGTGGGATACGTGTGTTACTATTACTATTTTCGCCGACGTCTTCTGCCCTGTCACGGTGTGCAGTATAGGTATTCTTCTGATCCATGCTACAAGTAGCATAGCCTAGCCTGCTCGCTTGTCTTACGTGACAAGCGAGCCTCACGTAAATGTGCGATTGCATTAAAATTTCGGGCGTTCACCCGGGGTTGATGGCGTATGTTGACGTTGTGCGGTCGTGTTTTTACGTTATTTATTTTCCTCTCAGTCACCTAGATAATGGTTTTTACCTTATTGGGGGCTCCCTTTTTTGCTTCGTGAAAACTTGATGTGTTCTAGTTGAGATATATGGGGGTTTCAAGCTTCTGCCTTGTTATTGGCAGAAGAAGCGAATGTGGTTTATGCTGGAGGATGAACTTCAAGTCTGCGAAGCAAAGATCTATCTGGTTTCGTGTTTTAAGAGAATACGATAATCGTTTCTGTGTTTTGAATTTTTATTCTAGTAGCATAACCGAGGAATTCTTGCCCTCTACGAGTAGTATTTCTTTTTTCATGCTTATGTAAGACTTTCTTATCTTCCTGTAGATCCACGATCTTTTTCAGATTGACGATCTCTTAGGCAGCAGTGTTTAAGACGCAATTATAGGTTTTTAACATGTAGCTCTGGGGTACGGATACTTGAGGTGCAGGGAGAACAGATTCATGCCGCTGAAGTGAGTGAAGTCTACTGGCTAGTATTTGTAGACCCAGTAGCGAATCACGACAGCTCATGACAAAACAGCCAAGGCTTCGTAGTCAGTCTCTCTGAAGCGGCAAAGTGAGTACCAAATCTTTAGTGAATTCTCAGTGCGCTTTACCTAATTAAGTCAGTCGCAAAGGTTTTGTTGCACATCGCAGTTTGGGCATAACACCCTGAAGCTACAGGGCCTTGATAGCCTGAAGGAAGCTGGGTGTATACATACACCCGCTTACCACCCTTATGTCCACGCTTTATTTTAGGAATTGTATCAGTAGACTTACCTGAAGTAATAATGCGCCTTGGAGTCCAATAATTGGCTTCTAATCAAACCATTACGATGAACTCTTACCCTTAATCTCCACGTAGTTGCACTGTGCTTGGTTGTAGCCCAACTCTTACTAAATCTCAATTTGCTTTGATATGTTTCCTATATTTTAACTGAGATGGGAGACCCGTGTAAGTTTGAATATGAATGTCCTAAAGGGTTTACCATTAGAAGTTATTTTTTTGCTCTTTTTCTGAACGTTGGGACCATAGAAATATGCTATAAAGCCGAGGGTAGTAGCAAGCTTGCAGAGGATCTTCGGAGGCGGAACTGAGATGCGATTATGAATACACTGCACAGAATAATAATTATAAATTGCTTTACCAGTCTTCTATTCTCAGCTATGCTATCTTCTCTTTTTCTCGAGTGGGTCAATTTATTCAATGCACTGCGTAAATCTCAGTCGACAAAAGGTTGTCTGTAACAGTATTTTTAATATAATAACAACAGTAAGTACTAGTGGTTCCGTTTCCACAACAAAGGTAGGGATCACTTAACACGCATCCTTTCCCAATCACCGCTGGGTGGCAAGAACTTTCCATCCCTGAGCATAGTTATCGATGATTCGATTTCAATTTTCCAGATGAAATCCGCTGCAAAAGTGTACCAAAAGAGGTTTGGAATATCGCAACGGGGGGTCCCCAAATCTTGATGATATTACAAGAACTTCAGTGCATTCTGCAAGATGGCCCTCGTTTTCTACGACCGTAAGCTACTCGGAAATGTGCGCGTTGCTATGAAACGTAGGGGAAGCACTCATAAGGAGATAAAAGTGCTTCTCGATCTTCTTACCAAACTCTTTTGACTAGAATGGGCTTTTGAAAAGTCTAAGGCCACCCCACTCCATTATCGGTTTGAGAGCCACAAAATGGGTTTTCGCCTGATCTTCCAAACAGTGACTCTAGCAAGTCAGCTGAAGATGAATAGAAGGTTGATTGTTCAACTGGTAAAGATGATCATTTCAAAGACTAACATAGTCTGTTGCACAGCGTATGGATTCGAAAGAGCAAAAGGGCAATACAAAATCTCTGTTTGAACAGTTTTGATAGGTGGAAGATCTTGTTCAGATTTCATATCAACCTTTACGATCTGTAGTAACGATATACGAAAATTGGGGGTTTTGGAAGAACACTCTCCTGATTAATTTATTTATTTCTATTTAACGTCTGGCGAATATAACTAGCCGACTTTTAGCTAGGTTCTAGAATAGCCCTCAGTAGAGCAAAAGACGCTAGGGGGGTGCCCCAGATGCCGGGGGGTGTAGATAAGAGACTATTCTACAGATGACAGAGAAGAAGGAGGGCCCGCTTTTAGACCAACTCTAAAGTGAACAGGGTAACTAGAAAGAAGTAGTATAGGAACTAGTCGGAGGCCGGCCGTATAGGGCAGATCTCTAAGTAGAACTTAGATTTATAGAAGAGCTCTCTAAAGAGCTTCTCCGAGAAGGGACCAAAGAGAAGGGAGGGGTCGCGTTTAGCTTTCGCTATAAGTCTCGGGGTTTCTCGCTTAACTATTCGGTAGAATAGGAGGTGAAATTGTATCTTATTCTTGCCGCAAGTACAATTACTTGTATCGCGGAGGGTGTCGTAGTATTAGAACCGTATATAGTATAAGGTAAAGTCCCCGTGACTAGTTCTGGCCGCTATAAATCGACCGAGTACCTCGCGAGGGAGTTTGAGGGAATGTGAAGGTTCGATTTCGAGTTTTGCAGTGAATGGATTTGCACGTGTTAAACCCTCGTTTGAGTGAACAGGGGTATTTTGTAGTTATTTAGTTAGTTCCACCGCGAGGAGTTCTCTCCTTCTCTCCTTGCGGACAATCTAATCAATCCTCTACCCTGACATATTGTCCGCCTTTTACGAACTAATACGATCGATATAGTCGTCGTATTCCATCATGGCTAATCAAGCTTTCGATACTGGCTTCGAGGGCTGGGCTAGAGATCAAAATCCACAACTACCTAGCGGATTCGCAGCTTGGAATAATCTACCACTAGATCTACAACCTTAACCTAAACACTTCGATGCTAATAACCTCTACTACTACCGCAACGACCTAGCTACACTCCTCGAAGCGGTACAAAGAAACCCTTAAGCCTTCTAACAAATATTCAAGGACATCGTAGAGAATTTAGAAGTAACCAAACAATTATACGCAGAGGCCCTTCGAGATGAGGAAGAAGCAAAGGAAGACACTAAGAAACTCCAACAGGAATATACGCAACTCCATAACCTATTCGTCGAGCTCCAGAAACAGAATAATGAGCTTCGAACTACTACCTAAACAGCTCTAGTTGCTCCTACACCCCTACTATTGAATACCTTATAACAACACTAACAACAATAACAAGTCTACGTTACGCGTTCCCCGGCATACCCTGACCCTGCAAAATTCGGAGGCAAGCTCCGTTCCCCCGCTGAGCTTCGTAGCTATCTTATTAGCACAAGAATTAAGCTCTCGTAGAATCGAGACTGGTGGACTACTAAGAATGATCGTATGAACTATGTTTTAAGTACTTTAGAAGGCGAAGCACGTAAGTATATTGATCCGTATATTAATGAACTCGGACAATATAGCCCAGCTCTACAATCTGTCGAGAGTATCTTTAGTATCCTTAGTACCACTTTTGGCAACCTATATTCTCGAAGCGACAACTTTGCTAAGCTTGTTAAGTTACACCAAGGCAATATAAGAACAGATGAGTTCCTTGCTTAGTTCTTGTCCCTTTGCACCTCTTCGAAGTCGCTTGGATACAAGGCCTGTATACTTCTACTTAATACCCTAGATTCCTGAGTCGCTGACCGCGTTTTACAAAACCCGCTCTATTCTAACACGCTTGATCTACAGAATCTCGCTACCCTTATCCGAGAAGCTGATTACATCTGCCGACGGGTCTTTGGCGAGAATTTTTTAAGCAAAAGAGCCATAGCTTCTATCTTGCTAGCTACTATCGTTCCACCTGCTTCTGCTCCTACTATAGATAGCCCTGGCGACCTTATGGATATTGATGCTTTGCGACTTGGGAGTAAGGTGGTTTGGACTAAGAAGGATGTTGAAGACAAGAAGCGTGCTATTACTACTGAGGACAAGAAAGCTCGGAAGGAGTATCAAGTTAAGCACAACCTGTGTTTTTACTACGATTCTCCTAACTATAGCTTACGTATACCTTGTCCTAAGCTAGAGAAGGCTAAGGAAGCGAAGGAAAAGAAGGAAGCGGGAAAAGCGTAGTCTCTAACGATAGTCGCCGTCGGAGACGTAAAAGGAATAAGACATTAAGGCTCTCTTCACTTGAGGATAGGCAGAAGAACGTTATAGAAGTCCCCTGCAAGGTAGTTCACAAAGACCTTGAGAATACCGACAACCTACATATCACTTCCACCACTTATTGTATACTTGATTCTGGTGCTTTAGCTCAACACTTTATTGATTCCACCTACGCGCAACGAAATGGATTTGTTTTAGAACTACTCGCTCGACCACGAAGTCTTCGTATTACGGACGGACGGCCTTCTATTACAGGTGCTGTTACATATACTATTACTTTAGATTTGATTATTAGTAAGTATATTAAACGTCAGCAACGGTTTTACGTTACTACGCTAGTATCCTACGATATTATTCTAGGACAGCCTTGGCTAGCTCTTCATAACCCGAACGTGGACTGGATAGGACGAGTTATTAACTTTTGCTCTAGATTTTGCAAGGCCTACTGTATACCACAGCGCCTAGATACTGTACAAGTTGCTTGTGTAAGGGAAGAGGTGCGAGCACTACTGCCGCGGAAAGTAGGCGCTGCTGCTTTCTATAAGCTTGCGAAGACTTATGGAGTCGAGGTATTCTCTCTGTCTCTCTTTGAAATTAACTAGTATTTAAAGAGATCTAGGATAGATTTAGACGACTCTTTAGTTAAGGAATCTCGTTAGATTCGTCTAGACGACAGCTTAAATAGCCCTTAGCGGATGGAGCGTATTTTGAAAGAGGAGGAGTCTTTTTCTCCCTCGCCTGATTTAAATATCCCTAGAACTCGACAACAGAGAGCCTCGGAGCTCTATTTGCGTGGCGTATCAATGGAAGACGTGGAAATCGCTTTACGACCAAAAGCGACAGTTGATCCTACTTCTCTTTTGCCACAACACTACCACCGTCACCTACCACTTTTTGACAGAGACGTAGCTAACATCCTACTACTACATCGCGATTGCGATCTCTATATTAAACTAAAGCTAGATAAGACCCCGCCTTATAGCAAGTTATATAATATATCTAAACTAGAACTTCTTGTTTTAAGAAAGTATCTCAAGGAATAGTTAGACAAGGGCTTTATTCGTACAAGCACTTCTCCCGCCGCATCACTAGTTTTATTTGCAAAGAAGCCTGGCGGCGGTCTCCGCTTTTATATAGATTATCGACTTTTGAATAATATTACAATTAAGAATCGGTATCCTATTCCACTGATCCAGGAGACTCTTTAGCGCTTAAGTAAAGCTCGATACTTTACAAAGCTTGATGTAATTGCCGCATTCAATCGTATTAGGATGAAAGAGGGAGACGAATAGCTTACTGCCTTTAATACTCGATATGGCTTATTCGAATCCCTTGTTGTGCCCTTCGGTCTCACTAACGCACCTACTACTTTTCAGGCTCGAATCAACGAAGTCCTCTGTCCATTTTTGGACATGTTTTGCACTGCTTTTCTAGACGACATACTAGTCTATTCCGATGACCTTTAGTCCTATCGCGAACACGTCTACCGGGTGCTTGATGCTCTCCAGGCTGCGGGCCTGAACTTGGATATAAAGAAGTGTGATTTCGAGGTCTAGGAAGTTAAATATCTCGGCATAATAATTAACACCAAGGGCGTACGGATGGACCTAGAGAAAGTCTCTACAATTGTTCGCTAGTAGACGCTATCTAATCTAAAGGACCTATAAGCTTTTCTTGGTTTTTCGAACTTTTACTGTCGCTTTATTAAGGACTTTTCGTATATCGTTAAACCTCTTAACTACCTGTCTAGGCAAGGAGTGTCTTGGTGTTAGAACTCAGACTACGAAGATACGTTCTAGACTCTTAAGCGAGCTTTTATTTCAGCCCCTATCCTTCGACACTTTGATCATACTAAGGAAGTGGTCTTAGAGTGTGATTCTTCTGATTTTGTGTCTGCCGTAATACTCTCTTAGTACTTTGACGGTGTTTTACATCCTGTTACGTTTATGTCTAGGGTATTTGACCCAGCTGAATACAATTACGAGATCTATGATAAGGAACTTCTTATAATTGTACGAGCTTTTAAATCCTGGCGAGCCGAGCTAGCCAGCGTCGAATACCCTATTTCCGTCGTTACAGACCACCAGAACCTCAAGTACTTTATGACTACTAAGCATCTTACTCGTCGCCAAGTACGTTGGAGCGAGTTTTTGTCTTCTTTCGACTTTATTATTAAAGTGGCCCCCGCAAAAGACCTTGTCAAGCCTGACTCTTTAACTCGTCGCTCCCAGGATCTGCCCCAAGACTCGGACGACCCCCGCCTAAAATACCAGGATCAGGCCCTACTTAAGGGGCACAATTTGGATCCTGCCTTGCGATTGTCGCCCGTATAACTTAACGAGGTTAACGAATCTGATGACCAAAAGATTACCTGTATGCTTAAGGAAGGTTATCCCGACGACCCCTTTTGGAAGCGGATCTCTATTGAGATAAATCGTGTTGACCGTACTCCACACTCTAAAGAAGTGTCTTTATCGGAGTGCGCGATTCGCGACAATCAGTTATACTTTAGAGATCGTTTGTACGTCCCTGATACTAACTTACGGGTGTGGCTACTTCAGAGGAGCCACGATTCCGTAGAGAGTGGCCACCCAGGACGGAACAAGTTATTTAAGTTGATTTCCCGGTATTATTAGTGGCCTAAGCTATATTACGATATTGCTTAGTTTTGTAAAGCTTGTGAGAGTTGCGCTCGTAACAAACACTCTTAGCTTCGTTATCAAGGCACTTTGAAACCACTCCTACTTCCGCTTTAGCGTTAGACCGACTTATCTATAGATTTTATAGGTCCCCTTGCTCGAGTTGATAGATTTAACCAGATAATGGTAGTGACTGACAGACTTTCTAAGGACTATCACATTATTCCTTACAAGACTACCATAACCGCTGCCGATCTAGCTCACGTCTTTATTCGAGAGATTTAGAAGCTCTACGGCCTTCCTAGCTCAATTGTCTCTAATCGAGGGACCTTGTTTATATCTGACTTTTAGAAAGCCGTCTACGGTATACTACAAATTCAAGTACAACTCTCGACAGCTTACCATCCTAAAACTGATAGTCAAACTAAAATTATGAATAAGTCAGTGGCGAAGTACCTTCGTCTTTATTTAGATTTCGCTCAGAAGAAGTGGGTACAATATCTCCCTCTAGCAGAGTTTGCTATACGGAATGTAGTAAACAGCTCCACTAGAATGTCACCCTTCTTTGCGAACCACGGTTACCATCCTCGACTAAGCTTTGCACCACCAAAAGACCTAGAGTCTATGTCGCTAAAAGAACTAGCTGGTACTCGATTCGCACGAAAGATACAGGAGATCCTTAATTTGTTACGAACTAATCTCCTCGCCGCTCGGGATTCGATAGAGTCTTTAGCTAATACTTCAAGAACTCCCGCCCCCGCCTACCGAGTGGGCGATTTGGTATTATTAAGTACTAGAAATATCCTATCTGCTCGTCCAATTCCAAAGTTTGATGCCAAGTTTATTAGACCGTTCCGAGTCCTTTAGAAGGTCAACTCGCATGCTTATAAGCTAGACCTGCTAGTCGAATTAGAAGCTGTTCACCCTGTCTTCCACACTAACTTATTACGTCCTGCTACGGGCACTCCGCTTCCAGGACAGTATAATCCGCCAGCCATGCCAGTGGCCCTTGATAATAGTGGTCGAGAACTATGGGCAATCGATAAAATTATCGATTCTAGGCGCCAGGACAGTCAATTCGAATATTTGGTTCAGTGGCGAGGTTACGATAATAGTACCTAGGAGCCTCTTGCGAACGTCTTTACAGGTTCTACATCTCGTGCCCTGTTCCATCGCTCTTTCCCTGATAAGTTGCAGCCCACTATTCAGGAGTTGCAAGCTGCTCGCGCTACTTCTGTGCAGTAGATTCGTAGGATAAGGGGGGGCCTTATGTGAAGGTTCGATTTCGAGTTTTGCAGTGAATAGATTTGCACGTGTTAAACCCTCGTTTGAGTGAACAGGGGTATTTTGTAGTTATTTAGTTAGTTCCACCGCGAGGAGTTCTCTCCTTCTCTCCTTGCGGACAATCTAATCAATCCTCTACCCTGACAGGGAACGGGGCCTTAGAACCCAATTTATTACCCCTAGACGCTTATATAGCGGGGGAAGAGTAGTCCGCCAAAGATTATTAGCTAGGCTAGAGCACCCCTCCTTAACATATCTCTTAAGCGAGGCTATATAGAGTAGAGGGGGGTTTTCTAGAGCGGAGCGGGCGGCGACGCCGGCAGCCCTGTCGGTAACCTCGTTCCCGTGTATCCTAATATAACTCGGGCACCAGCGGATTAAGATCTTGCCGGGGTACTATTATATAAGGTCGTAGACTCTATTAAAGACCTCCTGCGAGGTTCTAACCGAGCGAAAGGTAAGCTGAAGAGAAGCTTCTAGGTTATTAAGACAGACCCAATACCGACGGGACGTCGCCCAGGCGGAGATTTCAATAGCGAGTTCAATACCGAGGAGGGCAGCCCTAGCCTCGGCGTCGTAGATCTCTAGGGTCGGGCCAAAAGGGTACAACTTTGTGTTTAGTACAGAGTTACCTCGTATAAGGCAAACCCTACCACTAGTGTTCCTATTATCTAATCTAGAGCCGTCTATACATACGACTATGTCAGAGGGAGGGACAGTACTAAGGAACTCTAGGAAGCGTTCCCTATAGAGGTCCTTGTCCCCTCCAGTAGTTGGACCCCTAATGGTGATTAAGCGTTTCTCGCGGTCAAAGCCACGGGTCCAGGGGGGGTCCTGTATCGGGTCTATTGTCTCAGATAGAGGGAGAACTCTTCTATCCCTATAGAAAAGCCTAGCGTTAGGATAGGGCGAGTTAGCACAGCGTCAAAGAGGATAGTACTAGTTAAGGCGACGAGTTCTAGCGACTAGAGCCTCACTTCGCTCTATAAGGGCGATCTCCGGAGAGAGTAGTCCCGATTCTAGGAGTAGAACCAAGGAGGGCGTAGTTTTATAAACAGGTAGAACAACTCTAGTACACTTGTGTACAAGTAGTAAAAGGAGTTCGATATACTTATTAATCCGGTTATTAACGTATTAAGAGTTCGAGCCTCTAGTACAGGTACGTCCTAGGAACCAGGTCTCGTAGCCAAAGTAGGCGATAGACAGTATACACGCGGTGGCAGCCTACTTAAGGAGGTACGGAGGAGAGCCGCGTACTATATTTGTTATACTCTTTAGCGCTTAAGCTACTAGAGTAGCTTTCCCCGCCATCCGCTTAACATAACCAAAGAAAGAGAGCCTAGGGTCGAAAAATATCCTAAGCTAGCGGAGCTCCTTTGTAGGATAGATAGCCTTAGTACTGACTATAATATGTAGGGGCTAACAGATCCTACGCCCCCTCTGTTTTCTCTTGCGAGAGAAGTGGATTAGCTCGGACTTGTCGCTATCAAAGGTAATACCTTTATCCGTCCCCTATTGTAAAAGGGAGGAGACTTGTATAGAGAGAGTCTTAACGTTCTCCGCTTTACTTAAGCTTATAGCAAGGAGAGCGACATCGTCTACGTATCCAAAACGTCTAAGGGCTAGAAGGGCCCTAAGGCTAGAGGAGAAGAGAGGCTATATATAGAGTATAAAGAGGATCGGAGAGATCGGAGACCCCTACGGGAGACCACACTTTAGCCCTGTACTAGCCCCTATCTCGCCATCGAGTTTAATTCGGACAGATCTATTAGAGAGAAAGGAGGTAACGTAGGAGACTAGTTTATTAGGCCAACCCTGCTCCCTAAGCCTCTTAATAAGACGGCCCGGGAGAACAGCGTCGAATGCCCCCTTAATATCTAAGGTAAGAAGGGAGGCCTCCTCTTTCCTACTAAGCG
>UNPT01000518.1:0-31772 GCA_900536445.1 Hymenoscyphus occultus
CCCTACCCCTGGTATAAGGGGTCCTAGGGGAGGAGGAAACCGCCCCCTCCCCCCCATCCCAAATATACAACAACTGTTCGTCGCCGGGACCTCTAAAGTCCTTGAACGGAACCGAGTCGGCCAGACCTACTTCGGCGGAACTGCAGAGGCAGTAGACCACCACCTGAGTACGTTTCTCGACAAGGCCCCAGATGACGTCCTCCCGCTACTACGCGACCTGTGTCAACAAATAGGCGACCTTTGCCTTCTATTCCACAACGCCTACATACAAGGGAACCTCCCCCCTGTGCCTAAAGCGGCCCTCGAGCCCCGCCGACCTCTCTCGCGAGCAATAGAGGACGGTTCTACCCTACTCTCCCCCCTCTTATAGGGGAAAAAACTTCCTATGCACGGACCGCGGCTGCCTTAGCAGGCGCTCAGGCTAAAACAACCGTGCTAGACATGCGCTCCGTCAACCCAGCCCTCCCTCTAAAAGGGCCTACAAGTACTACTAAGTCTTCTAAGAAGACTAAGGAAGTAAAGCCCGATATCCGGGTTTATGTCCGCCTTGACTTAGAGGCCCCCGAGCGAAAGCTCTCTGCTCAGGCTATACACTCGGCACTAAACGACCCAAAGGTCGGCTGCAGAGGACTAGTGCATAACGTCCTCGAAGTATCCTCGGGCTTCGCTATTATCCTAGTTAACCAAGCTGCTCAAAGCTCTCTTCTTACAACTAAGAGAGCTAATATACAGACCTTGTTCTTAGCTGCTCGTATCGAGGCAGCCCAGGACTGGACCCCCTTTCTCTTCTCGAATGTTCCTCGGCTATTTGAGATAGTACTTATAACAGAGAAAGGCTCTATTAAGACTACTCTTCGCCCGACTACTAGGGAAGACCTTATTCTTGCTATCTCTAAGAGGCTTGGAGTTACCCCGGAACGAGCCCAACTAACGACGGCCTTACTAGACTCTCAGCGGCTATATACTACTTAGACAGTCTTTATTGACACAAAGAAGATTACTACTTCTGTCTCTCTCCACTCTCTTGCCCCGATCCTTGGTAGAAGAGTCTATATTAAGAGAATCCCTAAGATCTCTAAGAAAGTATAGTGTACAACGTGCTAGGAATGGCATAATACTCGGATCTGCGGGAAAAATAAGAAGTGCCGACTATAGGGTAGCGGAATGTACGCTGAAGCTTCACACCCCCGGTGTATTAAGCACTCTAGCTGTCGGATACGGTGCCTTCACTGTCACGGCCCCCACGCTGCGGACGACCCAGAATGCTAGCTTAGACCCTCTAGGCTAGGAAAGCTCTCTTTAAGGGAGAATAGGCGTGCTATACAGTAAGCCTGTGATAAGATAAGGAGGCATGAGGAGGAGGACTCACCCTGCTAGACCACCGACACAAGTATGGAAACCCCCTGTACTCCTAGAGCTGTCCTACGTCGCTCTAGGTCTGCCTCAGACAAAGTAGACTCTCCTACTACGCTAGCCCTTTCCTCTCCGACTCTATAATAGTAGGACACTAGACAAAGAGGAATCGATGCCTACAGATCCTACAAATCAACGTCTATAAGTCGGCCGACCACCAAGGACTCCTTCTACAGCTTGCTTATAAGAGCCGAATAGATATTATCCTTGTTCAAGAGCCCTATGTCTATCTTAGGGAGATAGAGCCGCGTATTACAAAGTGGCACCCGAACTATGAGTGCCTAGCCCCTATTTGCGACTGGGAGGCTGGCCCTCTAAGAGCTCTTACCTTTCTACGTAAGGGAGCTGGGCTAAGGGCTAATCAATGCCCCCGACTGTGAGGGTTAGAACCCTTGACAAGTGCTCGGGCCATGCCCTCGCTTAGCACTGGCCATTACCCCAGTGCCAAGATAGAACCTTCTGTTCTATTCTATTCTGTTCTATTCTTTTGACATTATACAAGTGCTAAGCGGTTTGTTAGAATATTCCAGAAGCTCTTCCTCTGTCTATATATAGAGGAAGAGCTCACATGTATGTAGTCTTCACGCACTTCTTAATTGAATATTTGAAACCACACCTTTGAGTTGTTCGAGGTCTGGCCTCTCACACCGACTAGCGCTAGCATACAAAGTAGAGACCTTGTTCTACTTGAAATCTACCCCTCTACTAGCCCCCTGCTAAGATTCTTAACGTGTATAACGCCCCAGTTGGCGCTCTAGGAGTAGGCAACGCTCTTGAGCTTACTATAGGATCTCGATCTTTAGGGAAAGGGCCCCTCTTTCTAGTAGGGGACCTTAATATAAAGAGCCGTACTTGGCAACCCGAGTATCTTAGACATAAAAGCCCTCTAGCCTCTAGGCTCGTCGACTAGGCGGAAGACAGGGGTCTACAACTCCTGACCCCTTTAGGAACCTAAACCTACTCCCGTAGCAATACTCTAGACTTAGCCTTCTGCTCTAGCGAGCTCTTTCAAAAGGGTACTTCTACTAAGGTTAACCTAGCCTTTGACTGTGACTCAGATTACCTCCCTTGTCTAACCTAGCTACCTTAGATCGGTAGTCCTATTCTTAGGAACCTACTACTTAAGTTTAGCTCTATAAACCACCTTGCCTTTCACTCGACTCTTGAGACCCAACTTGACTCCGACTGGCTCTTTCAGCTTCCGGACCAGCCTCAAGTAAGCGACTTAGACTTTCTCGCCTCCTATATTACAGGAGCGCTATATAGCGCCTATCAGGCTAGCGCTAAGCGAGGTCTTGGCCACGGCTTTGGACACCCCTGGTGGTCGGAGGAGTGCCGGGCCCTCGCTAGCTAGATTAAGCGAGACCGACGACTTAATGTTTTAGAAGGAATAAACTCTACTCGGAAGAAGCTTCGTAAGGAGATTCGGAAGGCTAAAGGCCTATACTTTAGAGACCTAATCAACAGAGCTACCGAGAGTAAGGACGTCTTTAAGATCTGCAAGTGACACCGAAGCACTGGGTCCTATAAGTCCCCTCCTCTTAGGAGTATAGACGGGCGGATTGGCTTCTCTACTAAGGAAAAGCAAGAAATCCTAGTACAAGACCTTCTAACAAATAAAGCTGAAGTCGGAGAC
This sequence comes from Hymenoscyphus occultus, assembly GCA_900536445.1. NCBI lineage: Eukaryota > Fungi > Ascomycota > Leotiomycetes > Helotiales > Helotiaceae > Hymenoscyphus > Hymenoscyphus occultus. The sequence goes on from UNPT01000518.1 coordinate 3,050, forward strand.
ATCCCCTTTGACTCCCCTGCTGTTCCTACTTGCTAGTTACCCTAGGCCCCTATTACTTTACTAGAGGTCAAGGAAATGATCCCAGGCAAAGCGTCGACTGCCCCTGGAGAAGACGAGCTAGTAACAGGGATCTTTAAGCTAGCTTAGCCGAAAATCTCTCACCTAGTCTTCGCTCTCTATAAAGGTTGCCTTAAGGTTAGGTGCTACCCTAGAGCCTTTCGGTCAGCGATCGTTACTATTATCCCTAAGTTAAACAAGAAGGATAAATCGTCTCCGAGAGCCTACTGTCCTATCTCGCTCCTCTCTATACTAGGAAAAGGGCTAGAAAGGCTTCTTGCTAAACGTATCTCGTGGATTGCGATTAAGCAAGAAGTGCTTAGCCCTAACTAGTTTGGGGCCCTCCCTCTTAGAGCGGCCATAGACCTGACTACCTGTCTTACATACGATATAGAGAGGGCTCTAAGCGAGGGCAAGGAGGCCTCCCTTCTTACCCTTGATGTAAAAGGAGCGTTCGACGCGGTCCTACCTAGCCGTCTTATTAGGAGGCTCCGTGAACAAGGCTAGCCTAGAGAGGTTATAGCCTAGGCTACCTCTTTTCTTTCCGAGAGAACTATACGGGTTAAGCTTAATAGACAAGTCGGCGACAAGACCCCCCTTAGATGTGGCCTCCTGTAGGGCTCGCCTATTTCTCCGATTTTGTTTATGTTATATATATAGCCGCTTTTTACCCCTAGACTAGGGGCTCTCCTAATACTAAAAAGGTTCGGCTACGCCGACGACGTTGCGCTCCTAGCTATAGGAGCTAGTAGAAAGGAGAATATAGAGACTCTTATAGGACAAGTAGAGGCTGCTCTTAAGTAGGGTACTAAGGAGGGGGTCACCTTTGATAGTAATAAGTCTAAGCTAATCCACTTCTCTCGGAAAAGGCGACAGAGGGGAATAGGTATCCGCCCTCCTCCCTCTATTATAGTCGGAGAAAGAGTGATCCCCCCCTGCAAGGAGCTTCGGTGGCTTAGTGTCTTCTTTGACTCTCGACTATCCTTCTACGGACATGTTAAGCGAATAGCGGCTAAGGCTACAATTGTTGCTAATACGCTAAAGAGTACTACAAATACAGTCCGAGGCTTAACCCCCTATCTTCTAAAGCAGGCGGTCACAGCTTGCATCCTCTTAGTCGCCTACTTTGGTAGCGAGACCTGGTTCCTAGGTCGGACCCGTCTACAAGGCCTAGGAAGGAAGCGAATTAGGAACGGGATTAGCCGACACCTCTCGACCTTAGACTAGTAAGTAAATGTGGGAGGATAGTCCTCCCGGTTTATAAGACTACTCCGACGTTCCTAATAAGATTAGTGCTAGGTAGTGCCCTAGCTATATTAGTATCTCCGGGAACGAGATAGCCGACAAGGCTATAGGACTCGGAGCTCGCAAACCCCCCTATTCTATCCTCCTGCTTTGTATAGCTACTCTTAAGCGGGTAATTAAAGAAAATAGTAAGGAGCTCGCCTATAAGCTCTAGCAAACAACGCTACCAGCCTCGTATAAGAGGCTAGGGCTTCTAGCCTGGGTCGCTAAGCCGCGCTCGCTAAAGCTTCCCCGAGACTTCCTCGGAAGGTTAATCGCCTCGAGGTCCGGCCACGGGGACTTTATAGCGTACCACGTCCGATTCCGGCACCTCGATACGCTACTTACCTTAAGCGATTGCTCGTGCGGGAAGGAGAAGACGCCGTTCTACCTACTCTACTGTCGTCGGGTTAAACAAAGAGTACCGACGCTAGTAGCGAGAGCTAAGCGAGACCCGGGAATCCTCTTTGGCCCTCGATCAGAGGACCTCTTCAGAGAGCTCCTTTTAAAGACCAACTTCTTTAATGAGATCTGCCCTCTTCAAACCGACTTAGTCACTACTTATTCTATCTTATCAACACCTTTCCTTTGTCCTTTATTTCCTTTGTCTATTACTGCTCTCTCTTGTAACTATATATAGGAGTTTCCCCGGAAGTGGGGTCTCTCTTTAAACTGTTACTAGTAGATAGGCTTTCCTATTCGCGACCCCTGTAGTCTAGGGGGATTCTCCCTCCTAGCGTCCTTTGTCTTGTCTAGGAATTACCTAGGAGCTAGCCTTTAGGTGTTAGTATCCGCCGGACGTTAAATAGAAATAAATAAATAAATAAATTGGTGTTTGAGAGGGAGAAGGGGTAATATATATCGTGCTTTATGGAGGTGAGTTTCGTTGAGAAGTTGGGATGTTTTGATAGTTTAAGAAGGGGGGAGGGGGGGGGTATTTTTTGTTTGTTTTTTTACTTTTTGATACGAAGGTATGTACAGTGGAATTGCTAGATCGAGTTACAGTAAGTATTCTTAGGTTTTCTTCCCTTGGTCGTTTTTGTATATGGAGATATGTGCTATGGTAACCCCCAAATATGTGTTTTGGTCAATTAGACTATTGTAATCGCCGTACCATAGATTTGAGGACTACCATTATGGTAGTGGCAAATATGATAATCCATTCCATAATGTACTTTTGTTGTGTCTTAGGAGGCTGTGAGTGGGCTGGTGGGTGTGGAATGGGAATGGAATGTGGGCTGTCAACACCACGACAATTGCTAATTTATATATAGGACTATGCTCCCATCCCTCCCCACTTTCCTAGTACCCCAGTTTATCCACTCTTGTCCAATATGGACGAGGTGGTGCGAGAATTGGTGCAGGTCGTAAAGCAAAGGCTAAATAATCTGGGAATAGCCTCACTTTTCCTTTGTTTGGGTACAGGATTTGGGTGGCTGGAGTTGTACTTTAAGTGCTTAATTATTTGAGTCGATTTATTTGCTTTGTTTACTTTCTAGGCTAGGGGTGTGCTTTAATTAAAAATTACCTTTTATTATTCATTTAAAAGACGAACAATTCGCTTGTGAGAATTGATCAAATGATCGTAGTATTGATCAATTCGACGAAATTACGGTTACAATAGCACAGATGTGTATGGAGGGGAGTAAGATTGATTGATTGATTAATTGATTGATCTGATTTTTTTTTTCATGTTTGGTATCGTGGGTTTGAGGGTGCTGGAGTGACTTGAGGGAGGGGCAGGGGAGTTGGATTTTGGATTTTGATAGGAAGGCTTGTATAGATAGATATTAATACGATATCTTTTATCTTTATTAGAGTGAGATCTAGACGCCGGAATTATAGCTAAGAATTGAATTAAATTAAACGGGGAGGATATCACTAGCTAGGGAATTGGGAAATGTTAAAGGAAGGAATGCTCGGTATTAGGTAGCGGAAAGTAGTTATAGTACTATAGAAAGATAGGGCTAGTAGTAAAGGTGGGGGGGGAGAGTAGGATTTTTATATTATACTTTAGTACTATTTATTTAATAGAGAGAGAGAGAGAGAGAGCTTGTTATAGGGGGAGGAGGTTAGTTAAGATTAAGATATAAATTTCGATAGTTTTAGGAGATGTCTTAAATAGCGTAGTTATTTCTACCTACTAATACTTCCTCCTAACCTAGATTTCCTTTCTCGATAGAAGTAAGGTAACTTAGATACTTAGAATATAAAGGATTCTATTCTATAACTACAAAATCCCTCCTCCCCCCTCCCAAACCCACCTACATCCTACCCACATCCTACCCACATCCTACCCAAAACCCTCAAAACCCTCCATTCTCCAACCCTCCCCTCATAGAAAAACACCCCCCCAAACCCCAAACCCCAAACCTCGCTAAATATAAAACCCACCAAACATCCCCTCACAGACTCACAACAAGCTCCCTAGTAATCTTACCTATACACCATAGTCTCGGTCTCGGTCTCGGGTGTTTTTTTTTGGTTAACATACGAAACTAGTAGAGGTACTGTACTGAGTGGTAGATGGTATTTTATGGTATTGTATATTGTATATTGTATAGAGGGGTGGGTAGATAGGTAGGGGAGGAATGGAGGATGGGAGGAGGGGGGTAATAAGTGAGGAGGAGGGATTTGCGGAGGGATGGGAGGATGAGGGGGGGGGGGGGGAAATTGGGGATTGGTTAGGGATTGCGGATTTGTTTTAGTGTTGGTAGGGAGTTTGAGGGTTATGGGGATGGAGGGTGTGAAAGGTAGTGGGGGATGGAGATGGGAAATAGGAAATGGGAAATGTAGTTTTGTAGAGTCGTGTAGTATATAGAAAGAAACGAAAAGAAAAGAAAAGATAGATAGTTCAAAATATGCCTACTAACTCCACATAACACCCACTTTCCATCCAAAAAACCAAACTACCAGAGCTAAACTTCCCATCTCCCTTCCCTCTCTCTTCCCTAAAACACACTGCTCTAACAGAGATACAGCCATTCCTCTATCCAAACCTACCTTACCCTCTCACAATCTCACCCTACAACTCTCGCACAAGTTACAACAAAAACCCATACCAGCTACCAGTAAACTGGGATACTTGAATTACGAATTTCTTATCATCCTTCCAATAAAGCGAGGAAGGACAAACAAGTCTATCAATATCAGTTAACAAACAAGGCAAGAGCATGATACAACAAACTTTCGACCAACCTATATCACGTGGTATAACTAAATCCTTATTATAATCCATGCCGAAGCAAGTGTAGCTAGCTAAGTCCCTGCGTACTTATAGGTGTAGGTGTAGGTGCCAGAGTAAGATCTTACTCGTACGCTGGTCCCGCCCCGAGCTGGCTAATTCTCATTTATTATTATGATCTGATAATTTTATTGCTTTAAGGATTCTAGGATAATAGGTTTTAAGATGTAGTATCATGATAAACAGAACAGGTATGTCTCTTAGGAGTAGAGTCTTATTATACCCAAGCGTACCCAGGATGATGAAGTAGGTATTCGGATTAATCTATCTTACATGCCTCCTTACCTCATGCTGGTATAATACAGTACCAATGCATGATTGTGGAGGTCCACACGAGCTGAGGAGACCTAGTTAGGTTAGCGATGATATTGATAACGTCCTTGTAGTCCGAAGATATGCGGAGGTTGTTCGCGAACTTGACGTCGATATATGTGTACCTCGTTGCCATGTGTGTTTGTAGTATCGTCGAGAAGTTCTGATCTTCTTACCCGCACTCTAAGATCTGCATACCTTGAGTCTCGAGGCTTTCTTACATTTGAATGGCGATCTGGATTTTTGGCGCGTGTGAAAAGATATAAGCGCGAGTTTGGTACGTAGGGGGGTATGTTAGACAACTGTACGATTGTGACGTCGTCCGAGTGCAGCTTCCCTATGTATGTAGGTTTAGTACTGAGACGGCGCGATGTTTGCCGCTTTGGGGAGGTAGGTGATGGCGCGTGTGGGATTTAGGGTGGGACTCTTGTCCATCGAGTGTATCGTCTCTGCCATGAAGAGGTCAAGGAGGCGCTTCTGGGGGTTAAAAAACTGAATTGAGCTCTTCTCCGCCGGGATTATAGGATCGTCGCGAGGGGGTGGCGCTTGTGGGGTAATGGTATGCATGTATGAGCTTTCAAGTCGAGATACAAGATTGCTGAATCTAGTATTTTGTGATCCGCAGGGTTTACCGTATGATGTCGGGTGATATGAATGTGTACAATTTTCGAGGGGAAGAAGAGCTACACGGTTCGTGGTATAGCTATTGTAGGTAGAGATCTTTGACGTGCTGTGCTTCTTTTCATGTCCTAGTATTTGCAAAGGTGTTGGCATATTGATACTGTAAAGCAGCGAGCCGAAGAAAGAAAGAAGAAGAAAGAGAATCGAACGTATCATCAGTGAGAAAGATGGATGAAGAAAAGAGCCAACGCAAGATAAAACAAGAATTTGTGCGGGCGGAAAGAGAAAAAGGAGATCCGAGAGAAAGATATTTGGCTAACGCCCCTTCCCCTGAGCCCGTCCGAGCTACCGAGCTACCGAGCTACCGAGCTACTCCATCACTCCGTGTCAATTTCGTCATGTCGATTCGTCATTGCTGTTCTGTAAACGAGCGTTTGTTTGTTGTAAGCGAGTTTTTCGAGAGCCCTAAGGAGGGTAGGTGTTCCGTTGACCCCATCACCAACCTTGCAATTCGTAAATAAGCGTTGACCAAAGTCCAAATTTCAAAGAAAAGAAAAAACGTCGCTGCTAGTCGTCCCACTACCATTCTGAAAAAAATCATCAAAACATCCCACCTTCCTTACATCCCAACTCCCCCCATCCCACCACCACCCACCCCGGAAGCTGTCCATAGCATGTCAAAACACTATGATCCACGCCCCCGCATTTAGAGAAAGATCACTTGGTACCAACCCCATCATTTCGATCCCCCTCTCGCTTACCCATATCCTCCTCGACCCCATCATCATCATCACGATCCCGGGATTTCGGGTCCCGACCCCTCTCTCGCTTCTCCCAGACGAGTTCCTTGAGCCATTTGTTCTCCTCTTCTAGCTCCTTGACGCGCCCTTCGAGTTTTCCTACGAGGGCTCGACGCTCGGCACTTGCTCGTTCGAGGGAGGCCTCGCGTTTCTTCTTCTTAGCTCGGAAGCGGGCGGATGCTGCGGTGTTGCGGAGCCGTTTTTGCTCGGCTTCCGGGTCGTCGAGTGGGTAGGGGCCGTGGAGGTGGTGGTCTTGTGGGGAGTGAGGTGAGATGATGGATGGGTAGGGGGAGATGGGATGTCCTGAGTGGGGTTGTTGGAGGGTGGTGAGAGAAGGGTGGGTGGTGTCGATATAATATGGTACGAAACCGTTGGGAGGGGTGGATTCGGTGGAGGAGGAGGGGGTTGGGTAGTAGGTTTCGTAGTAGCCTCCTGGGGCGTTGGGATTGGGTTGGGGATTCATGGTGAAGGTGTTTGTGAGGGGAACAACTTGTTGGTTCCAGGCGCTGAAGGATGCTTGGTGTGAAGCTGGGATAACTGCGTTGTTTGTTAGTGAGGGTTCGGGAAGCGGAAGCATGGGGTTTTTTGAAGAACAGTTGAGGAGAAATGAGGGAAATTTCAATTTTATGAGGAATTGACGAACATGCAAGCCTCGTAATTGAGGTCTCGTAATTCAAAATGAGATGGAAGATCGAAGTCCTCGTCGTGATGGGTAAGGGTTGTGGATTTCAATGGAAAAGCCACCACCTGTTTACGCCATCATTCGGCAACGTTCAGATACGTCCGAGCTCGAGAGTGATTCTGGAAAAGTTTGCTTGAATCTGTGGCAGAGAATTTCAAACAAAGTATTCGCAATGCCATGCAATTCAAGAATAATGAGGAGCAAGATCAAGCCTCACTCGGGGCTGGTCAAGTCACGCCCGCCATCCGATGTCCCTGCGTGATGCGTCACGTGTAATCACCTAATATGCAGGTTTATGTCGAAATGCAGTAGGCGGGATATAGACGCCCACTCGGGCCATATAAAGGGATGCTGAGTTTCACGCGGCCCCTGTGGACAGCATTGCCAAATACCACATCGATGTTCGAACGGGTGCGAGATCTTCCACGCTGCAGAATTCCATGGTCGTGTCATGAAAGGGACCGTCCTTGGGCCTCGGCGACTCATGAAGATGACGGAGATGGCATTGCGCGAAGACCTGTGAATGGTCGTGAGGATGCGGCATTGATTTCTTCGATAACGTAGGTGCATCGCATCGTAGACGTCCTGCAGTGGCCCTCCCCGGGACGCGAGCGGCGCGTCATCTTTCTTCATGGTCCATCATGGAATTGAAGCTATCCAGAACCGACTGTCTCCATCAGGAAGGAAAAACCACACTGGTCGAGAGGGTGGAGAATGAGGAGAAATGATGACATCGCGAACAGAAGAGATGCATCCGTCTTCTGCCCTCGATATACCACCACTTCCCAACACCAATGTCCGGGAGAGAAACAGTTCCCAGAATCCTGTTCCCCTGCGTCTTCCCTAACATCCGTCATCGTGCCCCCATGCTGGATGTCAGGTAACATGGAAGCCTCTTATCTGACTTGGCAGCTTTTGTAAAATGTTCGAAGGGGGTAAGAATGCAGCAAAACTCCAAAGCAGAAGGTCATATAAGCCAATCAACAACGGAGAATGCAAAACCCCCAAAATGGCAGTAAAACAGGTAAAATCGAGAACTGTGAATAGTGGCACGGAAAAAACACAAGCTGAACCTAAAACTTACTTGGTTCAACACTAGGCTGGGTCCATGGACCCAACTCTCCAGGAACAGGCTCTAGGTCATAGTAGCGACTCTGAGCTACGGCCCGGTTCATGAACGCCTCAACTTGGGCGGATCGAAACTCGGCCGGCTGCTGCTGCTGCTGCTGCGCATCGATGGTGTCTCCCACGTGTTGGGGAGGATAGGGCGGAGGGGGGTGGTGATTCAAACTCTGCATGGCGTGTTCGTCTTGGTTCGTTCAGTGGGAATGAGGTACTCCGTACACTTGCTGCTGATTCCCGGCAATTGGATTCAATATAGACCCCTACAAGTACTCAGTTGACGGAAATCCTCATGGATGATGTCGTCGTGAATGACTTTTCCGACCCCGATTTGTATCAACAGGATGCCAACAATTGGGTGGTCACCGAGGTCGTGGTTCGTGCACGGGGCAAATGCCCGTGGTTGGTGAAGGTAACAGAGATCGTGCTTTGGTTGCAGATAACGCAATGGGCGGTGCGGTGGGTGTGTAAGAGACGAGATGGTCGGTTGCCAAAGCCAGACATATATATGTTCAGAAGGGCTGGCTGGCGCTGCCACTACTGACACTGGCTGGCACAGTGGCACTACTAACTGCACCGCACAGAAATCAAGTTTGCAAGACCCGCGCCCGCGAGTCCTATGCAAATGCAAATATACCACGGCCCTTCTAGGAAAGATGAATTTGGGGGTTGCGTCTAGATCTGCAGCCTGCTTCCTTTCTCCTTCTGCCTCTGGCGAGTCTCCTAGGTCTCCTAGGCCGTGAGCGAGGCTGATGGTGGAGTGGAGTCTACTCGCCTCGGTCCTGTGGTGAAGAATAATTGGGGCGGCCGGCGAACAAGTTGCTAACGCCTCCACGAACTGGGGCGGGGAGGTGGAATATATGATGTCTCTCCACCCTCACAGCGTCGTGGGGAAGTGGATTGGCTCGCAAGAGGAGTGGAAATACGATGTCGGTGGACAGTGATAGCGGGCGACTTTGGTAGGTGTAGGGTCGGTGTGGAGTTACTTGGGTACGCTTAACCCGCGGTCGTCAACACGATAGGTTACTAGCCAGCGTAGTAACCGTGAACAAGTGATGGCTGGGTTGGTCTGGTGCCGCTCGCTTGTTTAGGGAGTCGGAGCTCAGGCGAGTTTTGGGGGTTGGTGTATTTGGGGGGTCATCGAGGCTGAAATTGGCTCGTGACGTCGCCATTGTTGGTTGGATATGTCGTAAACAGTGGAGATCGCCGACGGGACCAGCAAAAAACTATATAATAAGGTCCTCGGTTGATTCGGTTGCTGCTCTGTGATGTCGATGGCGATGCACTGATATCGCTATCATATCCAAAGCTTAGGTCGGAAGTTGCAGTATCAGGCAGCAGACGTACAGGTACAGTACCTCCGTACCCAACATCGTAGCAACACCCGGGAAACCAACGCGGCAACACCAAGTGCAGCAACACCCAGTCAAAAATCACGGTTCGTCGGTTCTGTCATACCAGTGGCGTGTCACATCGCCCGAATCCAAAAACAAAAACCCACCCGCCTTTCCACGCTCCTTTCCCCCCTTTCACTTCCTAAACGAGAAAGAGCTCCTTCCATTTCTCCCGCCATGTCTCGCTTGTTTACCCCCACGAACACATCTCGGCCAACCTGCCGCCCGGCCAACAGGAATCCCAATGTTCAGATATCGATCTCGATCCTGCACCTCATTGGTGTTTTTTTGCTGATAGAGACGGAAATCCCATGCCTTCATCAATGCTGTCTCTTTCCCCAGATCTTCACTCCTGCGCTTACACCCTGTATATCACAATTTTGGCAACCGTTGTAATACTTGTCTCAACACTGGAGTAGATAACGGTAGAAATACACAGAACAGCCAGCTTACTTGAGGCAAGATATGCTGAAGGAATGTAAAGTGCCTGCCTGATTGTAAATTGGCAGGCAGCTGGTACGAGTACTGTGGAAAGTCCAGACAGGGTGTTGACATGGTGTTTTTCTTTTCCCCGCATTTCGGGCTTACAAATGCCGCCTTGACAAGGGTAAGTAACTCCTCGGGTTTTGGCACGGTTTGGGTATCTTGCTTGGATTACTACTGTATGGTGGCAGGTCGTCAGGGGTGTTTCGTTGAGATGACTTGGTGTGTTGTTGTTCACGTTTTCTTTGGTATCTGGCTGTCTGCCGCCCGCCCTTCGTGACCGTTTGTGAAGAAGGGCTGAAATGTTACTATCGATGCTTATTCACTCCGAAGGCTACTTTACATATCTGGTCGCGTGTGAGGCACAGTTCTCTTGGCGGTTCTCATTGCTTTTGTTTATTTGTATGTTTGTGGCGATAGATATTTGAATACCTCGGAGAAGAATTGATGGTGGAAGTTGGATTTTTGACTGATAACTTTATTCAGGGCTAGAATCCGGGTTACTAATTTCGCAGGATGGGGCTTTCCGTGTTTGTACAGTACTTATGCCGGCAAAATAATCTATAAGTTCACTTGAGTAAGGTTGATATTTTTGTAGCTCTACCAGGCTCTGGATAGACAAAAGAGGTAGTCATTTTGTTACGGAGGTAGTGTAAAGTAGATTAAAGTTCTTGGATGTTTTAACTGAGGAATATTAACTTTATTGATATAGAATTTAGTTTTTCTCTGTTCTGGTTATACAGAATCGCAGGATAGTTTATTCGTTAGACTGGGAATATACGAGTATACGAGGGTTATTTACAATTGCTGGTATGGAGATATCTAGGATATCAAGGTAAAGAAATAGGGTACAGATTATGCAGTTACTTGTTGTCTAAGTGCTAAGGAGTGGAGTGGTGTTGTTCGAGTACTTATGGTAAGATTACTCGAACAGGTGGGTCTTATCATGTGACGTAAATAAAAGGGATCGAATATATCCCAACAACTACTCGATTGGGAGATAAGAAGTTAGGTCCTTTCATGCTACTGTGCCATGTTGAATTTTATATATAAAGAGGTTTGCACATAAAAGCTTTTAAGTGGAACTATTGAGATTGGATTTCTACTTTAATCACGTCTTGCTAAGATTATTACATAAATGGGACTCTGGAACTAGAATACGGAGAGAAAAACCCTCCCTATTGTGAGTCTTCATCGAGGGTCAGAACTCACGGCCCCAGGTTCTATTATCTTTTGTAAAAAGGGCGAATTTAGAACTCTAAATAGTATATTATACAGTATCTCCATCCACACACACGTCCAGTACTGAGCACTCCACTATAATTGCAAGAAAACATGCCACTACATTACCTAAAAGAAACCTCACAATTCTCGCCACCTTCTCATTATAGACATCATCATCTGATCCATACAGCGGGTGTCTTGAAGTTAGAAATCGAGGCGTGGGTGACACGCCAGCGAGGTTCTCACACCCCATCCTTTTCCCAGCGTATTCATAATAGCATTACGTTGGCTTCATTACCCTCCCACAAAGGCCATTCACGAGGACTGGCCTTTTTTTCTCGTCTTTGGGGATAAGCGATTGGTGGGGATTTAGTTCACGAGATGGCGATATTTCCACCCCCTCTTCCTCCCTGTTTGATCGGGAATTTGCTCGCGTGACGCGCTTGCTAGAGAATGGAGCGATAGTTTCTGAATGGGTGCAAGGTCTCGGAGTTATTCAGGGAATCATCACTTTTCCGGAGATAAACTTCGAGGGTTGGGATATGTACTCGGAAGTCTTCATAGTAGAAGAATTTAGGAATCCTTGGAAGTCCAGGTGGTATTTCTATGTCTGCCACTATAACGACCCAGTATTATCCCTAAGGCAAGTAGATGAAATTTAAAAACAGGTTTCTTCGAAAACAATATGTGGTGTTGCGGTGAATGTGGAGCTAAAAAAAAGGAGAGGGTATCCCTTAGGGCCAAGACTGGGAGACAGAAGGTACGGTGAAAACTCACGTTAGTCTTTCTTTGAATTGTTTGCACATCTCTCAAGACCCTTCACCTGGTATATCCTTTGAAAAACGTCTTGAAAATTGAAAATCGGTGCTTCAGGGACGCTCTAAGCGAGCGTTTCGCCCTATGCCTGATAGTAAAGCGCGGTATTTTCTCCTTGCTCATCATTCGTAGTCAGCGTTTGGCCACCCTCAGTACTGAATACCGAGAAGAGAGATTCCTGCAGCCTTTTCCATGATATCTTTCGCGTACGTCGACCTGGGGAGTATCTGAGAGGTGGCTGTAGAACACTGCTGCTTTCTTAATCTTTTTAATTAGTTCCCTTGCCTGGTTTTACGGCCCGCAACTTGACTTGAGAAGAGAATGAGGTTAGGCATATCATATTTTCAGAATTCAGTGGGCGTGAAGAAATCTCGATGCGTGGTTTTGTATGAAACCCCGGAATCGTTTGAGTTTTTATTATGAAATCATAATATCGTGAAGTATAGATATATTTTCACGTGAACACATATATACTAACCTTCCTACATCATGGAACCTACCTTTTCCATAAAACAAACAAACAAACACAGCAGTTTCCAATTTTCAACAATATAAAGGCTTATAAAAAGTCGTTGGTAATCGAAGTGCTCTCCCAAATCTCGCTTCAATCACGTCATGGCCATACTAAATGGCACACTCTGCCAATGACAAATATCTTCCTTTTTTTATTATCCACAGCCTCGGACGCGCGGATCCGGTTGGTAAGCTTGGTCCACTCTGTTGGGGGTAAAAGAATGGTGGAGTGGGCTGTGGAATGATGTAGAATCTACATACAGCGGATGGGGATACGTTTACTTACTTACGTTTTGTCTGATTTTGAATTTATGTCCCGTGGTTCTTTTCTGGTGTCTTAGGATGGAGAATTTGATTGTTCTTCGATGGTGTATGTTAGTGCTGGAGCTTGGGTGGCTGGCTGGATAGAGATTATATGGCCTTGACACTTCGATGGCTATTGCGTGCTTCCCATCCACATAGTCAGTAAATAGTGTTGAGGGTACTTCATTGGAAGAAGTATCATGATTTAAACACAGGTGGAACCATTCCTCACTTCTAGCCGTCAACCCTTCGAGAGCCTCTCGGTGCATAATTCCGTAGATGTAGCATGGCCCGAGGAATAAGAACTTGTTCCCTGTTATTGATCTGAGCATATAAAGTATTTTATGCCCAAATCCACGCAGGAAAAATCCTATGGCGTGATATTTATCAGCCCAAGTCCCATCTATCTTGCCGTCATCGTGTATGAAGAAGGTTCGACGCGCGCGTTGAACAGCGATTACAAAAGGCCAAGCAACCTTCCTTTGCAAAGAAGAGACTGTATATGCATGCACATAGGCGGACAAAGTCAAAAAGCTCAGGTAATTATGAATATTTGTAGTATTCCAGTAATCTTCTCCTGCGCAGTCACCTGGGGCAGTTGCTGTGATGGTTTGAACAAAGTTTTGATCCAGGTGTTTTGTACAACGGCGGGAAAGGTGTCCACCTACTAGAAAAGTTTGAACTTCTCACGCAAGGTCTCTATACGCGCACGAGTCGCTTTTGCATCAGATGACGAATCCTGCAGGTCATGGTTTATGACGTTTGTTTGGCCTGTTTCATCACAGGGCTGCTTTTTCTGCTACAGCATGAATAAGAAGTATCATGTATCTATACTACCCCATCTGGGTGGGACCCCATTAAGAGGTATGGGCTGCGCTAAAGACTGTTTGCTACTTGTTCTAGCTCTCCTGTTATCTGCCCTTCTTCTGAGTATGAATACAATAGTAAGGATTTGCTTCTGTCAAGTATTTAGATCACAAGTGTGCGATGATGGGAGACAGACCTCGCGGGAGTAGAGAAGGGGATAGACGGAAAAGGGGCGTGAGGGGGCCTACATATTCGTCTGGAGTACTTTGTGCTAAGTGGAGTGATTTGCGCTAAATTCAATGGAACGTCACTCCTCTCTCGCTCTTCCTACTCTGTTGAAAAGAGGCCATTTTGTATGATTTAAAAATCTATTTTTATTAAGCTAGCTTTAAGTTCAGAATGCTGTATAGGCTGACTGAATGCTGTCGAGGAGAAATCTCATCATAAGAGTCCCTTATGGATTTCCGTGGTACGGGGTTTTCTATCATGAATCTATGAACCTAAATAGGTCGAGGAGGGACAACCCCAAGAACACAGCCATCATCATTGTCACAAATAAAAAGTTGCATCGTGAAACCTATCCCATAGTGTGAACCCCTTTGTCGTATCAGTTGACTTTTTCATATCAGCTGGTGTTGCACCCCCATCTGATCATTTGGCTTCGAGTGGGTGTCCAGTCGTATTTACTCATACTCCATTGAACGGAATGAAACATTTGTCCATCAATTATAAACGGAAGTACTTCATTCAAAGATTCCTGCACGCTAGCCATTGCGTCCGCCCATGGTGGGCCATGACCATCGAGATCACCAATACCGCCATCGCAGGGCGAGATGCTACATGAACTCTCCGTTCTAAAAATATCAAAGAACGCATGCATCATTTCATGTACCAGCGTGGCGATAAGGCCTGTCTCGTAATCTACCCTGATAGTCATGGAGATATGAAACTCTACATTCAGAAGAATCGTTTTTTTGGAAGGATCCCAAAGCCCATAATTCCCTGATGTTTCATTACCTTTGGTGAATTGAATACCGCTGGTACGGCTCATTAGACGTCCGAAAAAATAAACTTCATCCAAGGCGTGTGCCCAATTTTCTAGAAAGGAATGAAGCTTTGCTTCGCTGAGAAAACCTTCCGGGATCTCTCCAGTCTGGAGGAACAGTAGAATGTGACGATTTTTGAGACGATGTGAAAGCGGGGTTTCGTTTTGTTCAATTATTGAAGATGACAAGTCGGAGTAGTGGTACCCTTGAAGCGTGAGGGCACCGCGAGCTATGCGACAAGACGATGTGTGAGAGGTTGATTGTCCCATTTGGAAGTACCTGCATATTTTATCTGAAAGGTGGGAATGTTGCTTGGGCGAGGAGGTGTTTTAATAGGCTTTGCTTCGAGCTCCACGGGAAACTGTAGTTGAATTCCAGATCGTAAATCTGGTTTTCCTTATACCACCAATATAACTTTAAAGGGAACAAATGTATTCCAAAAAGAGACGTAAAACAAAAGATATTCAGAATCGATAGCTTAGAAAGATTTCATGAACAACCAAAGCGCTGAAGTTTTGGTTGTTCAGGTCTATGTGTGAGACACTAGTGAGATATACGTACTGATGTTTTAAGTGATGGCACAATACCGATCTGGCCATTAGAACTTGTCAAAACCCGCCTGAAATTTTCATCAAGCTATTAGGTCAGAAATTCTGATATTTGAAATAGATGAGCTCTATGATCAGCGACAGTGAAAATCATGAAAATGAAAGTTTTTGAAAGATTCGAAAGAGTTGACAAAAGATTCATCGGACCAAAGTCTCCCAAAGGATCTTCGCGTCAATAGACTTGTTCAACCAGAACTCTTGAGTTGTGTCGCTGTAGCAAGACTTTCCAATCTATAATGAACAATGAACAAGATTTTCACGTTGATCCCGTTAAGATGCATCCCCGACCACCCTGAAACGAGCATCCAAGGAGCACAATAGTCTGATATTCAAATCCAACCTCAAAACAGAGCGGTATTCGTATACATGTAGAAGTCGAAATAAATTAGTTTGAGACACAATCAATGCCCTAGTCCAGATGATGCTTACCCCAGGATGACCATTCAACTTCAGTCCAGGAGAACGAAAGCTTAAAACCATCGAAACCCCCCTTTCAACCTCCCTTCACTTAATAACGCCCGACCCATGATCACGACTTCCTGAAAAAGTGACAAGGTACAGCTAAGCGAACTCGCTTAATCTGATTATTTCTCAATGTTAGAGTGTTCATAGGATGAACGGGATTGTAATAAACACACGATATGTTGTCAATCACTAATCTATTATTAATTGACAACTGTGCGGCCTCTCTTCCACCGATAGTCGTACAGTACGTTTATTTTTATTTAATTTAGAGCTAGAAACGAATAACATTTATGAATGTAATTTCTTTTCATCATAGGAAAGTTAACTAAGAGTTTTACTCATATCGCTACTTCAGGTGGGCTTTCAGTAAAGTGTGGTATTGAAAACTTAATAATTCATGCTTAAAAGGTTTTAAGAAGATATGATCCGAACCAGAAAACAAGGCGCACAAAACAAACAATGGACCCCACCAAACAGCAACCAACAAGAATAGCAATGAAAAATTGAAGCCGAGGATGAAATTTCTTCAGAATCGCGAGGTCTTGATTTGCAGGTTGCCGTGTTGGAATACAATACGGTTGAGCTTTCTCTGTTCGACTAGGAGCTGAGCTAACTTCAGGTATCCGCTGTAAGTCTCCTCGGGTACAATCTTGGACTCTAATTGTTTCAAGGCGAGTACGTCGTCTGGTTGGCACAGGCTTAATAGGCGGTCCGTCCGAAGGTGGCCCGTCGAAAGGGGGCCCATCTGTATGAGGTCGTCGAATAGAGGAAGTGATTTGCGGATAAGGAGGAGGTAGTTGGACAGGAAGTGGTGGAACATTGGGGACAATCGGTTGATTTTGGAGTCTGATGTATGAGAAAGGATTTCGTCGGACCGTAGATCGCGAGATAGGAGGTCGGCTTATAGCGGGCTGTCGAAAACGGCTTCGTGGGGGTTGACTATCAGGAATCATTTCACGAATCTCAGACTCTGTTGCACCCCATCTTCTCATTTCCTGCGCAGTAGGACTCCAAACTTGATGCAGGAAGCTCTCTCCAACATGTCGGAAGATTCTCCCATCGAGCGTAAAGGGAAAGACTTGATTGAGCGCGTCCTGTACACTCACCATAGCATCAGCCCATGGCCGCCCATGGCCATCATTTCCAAGTCCCCCCATGTTGGCAGGTAGTCGAAGGGCCCATTCAGTGCAAAACACACCAAAGAATCCATGTATCATTTCATGAACTAGTGTCGTGATAAGCCGGATGGCGCGAGCTCTTTCCCAGACATTGCCGGTATGATAAAGAGTTGAGTGGAGCTCGATGCTCCATGTCTTATCACTCCATGTGCCCTGCGCGTCTCTTGTATATGCAAAGTAAATTCCTGTAATATGTTGCAATAAATTGTCGAAGAAAAAAGCTTGATCCAGAGCTCTCGCCCAACTATCCACAAACTTCTTTCGCGTTCTATGGGTAAATGCTCGCGGAGTGGCTCCCGCCTGAAAAAACAAAAGGTTATCAGTTCCACGGAGACGCTGGGAAAGCCGAGTTCCGTTCTGCTCAATGATTGCAGAAGCAAGGTCCGCGCAATCGTAACCTCTTTGGCTGAGAGCAGTGCCTCGTGCAGAGCAAGAAAGTATCCGTGAGGTCATGATGAACTCTTGGCAAAGAAAGATATGAGTACTCGATATGAAAAACGATTTCTGTCTCGGGGTTTGCTGAAGAAAGACGTAGGGAAAATGACGATGGACAATCATATTATATTTAAGAGCGTAAGAAAACAACTATATTGTAAGAAACAAAAGTTTCATACACGATTGTATCATAATATATCCGAACAAAGATTCGCTAATAGCGCTCGGTAACTCGAATTCTATTCTATTCTATACCCTCCTTCTAGGATATTCTATTCGGAAACCCCTATTCTATAGAGGTTCTATAGAACTAAATCATATAACCTTAAAAAACCCCAACTACTCCGTTGAAGTAGAATTACTGAGGTCATTAGCGCTAAGTGGGCTAATACGACAAAATGGGTATTATAGCGCTTAACTTTTAAAATACTAATACTTATAACAATTTAATAAAAATAGCTATTAATTTTTAGACCTAAGATTATAGCTATAGAGTAATAGAAAGGTATTAGTAAGAAGCGAAACAATTTTACTTTAATATTATCTTTAATAATTATTTGTTACCTATACTTAAAGCTCCTACCTCGTATCGATAAGGTAGAAATCCTATAGCCGGGCTAGGGTCGGCTATCGGTCGGCTCTCGGCCCCTACCCCTGCCCCCTTCCCCGCTAACTTCCTACCTCGTATTAGTAAGGTACTAACTTTATTAGAATACTATTATAAAAACTTTATAAGCGCTAATAAGCTCTAGCTATATAGGTTCTATTAGTTACTCTCTAATGATTAATAGAAATAGGCTATTATTAATTAATTATATTTTAGTTATTTAGAAAATATCTTAGAAATAATAAAAACCTTAGTAATTAGCTTAGTAATCTTAGCGCTCTAGGGCTATCGCGGAATATTTTTACTACTAAGTATTATAATAAAATTTTAATTATAAAAAAATATTAAAATATTAATTTCTTTTTAATTATATCTATATAACTTATATTTCTAGTAAAATAGGATTTAATACTTCTAAGCGAGAAAAAAATAATATATTTTAGTTACTTTATATAAAAGAGAACTAATAGAATTCTTTATTACTTATATATATTATATATATAGAAATACTTAAAGTATAATGTAACGAATACTCAAACTGGCTAACTAAACTTGGCTGGGTGTTCGCTGGTTAGTATGCTAGGATAAGAAGAAGACTATCGGGTTATTTACTTGGAAGTGAACTCGTTACTTGTATTAAAGATATCAAACAATATAATAAGATTAATAAACTAAGTTAAGCACGAAGCTCCTATCTAATGGCAGACGTGCTAGTCTTATATAGAACCTTCGTCCTCTCTTGATTATACTGATCACCCTAATCCGTATAATCCTGCTCAGTGTTGCTCACTTAATCAAGCATAATCAAGTCTAGTCACGTGACAGTAACCAATAGAAATCCTTGGATCGCTTAGCTACTCTAAGCGATCCCTATTTGCTATAAGAAACCTGGATGTGCCTGTCGAGGGTTGTACCTCTTATTATAACAAGTATCACGTAAACACGTGATTCGTGACACTATCCCCGTTTTAGCTTAGCTTAGTCCCCAAGCTTAAGTACAACCAAAGAAATATCGTTAGAAGGCTATTAGCCTTCCTTCCCTTTAATATATCCTCTAAGAAATCCTATGATCGCAACGTCCTTTTCGATCGAATCAAGAACTATAGAAACTTCGCGGCGATATATTACTCCTATTATTAAAAGAATAACAGAGTTTATATTATGTCTTCTAGCACTTCCCGTTGCTCCGAGTGTGTCTATACTAGGAGGACGAAGTGTAATAGCGAACCGGAATTTCTAATAGGTTAGGACGCCCTTACAAGACAAGCGGAAAAGCTAGAGGCAGAGGAGGAAGAGGGTATAGCGAAAATACTATAACTTCGCAAACAAAAGAAGATGATCGTTCGTCGGCAGAACGATATACTAGCTCGTAGATTCAAGTCCCTTAAGGAGCTTAACGCTACTAAAGAACAGGAGAGAAAAGAGAAAGAAGATTAGGAAAAGAAGGAACAAAAGGAAAAGGAGGCAGGCCGACTAGCCGCCCTTCTAACCCCTGCTACTTCCGATCCTTTCCCCGAACTAGGTCTTAATCCTACCTTCTTCGAAACTCTCTCCGGTGATCCTAAGATATAGGCAACCCTAGGTTTCGATAGTAGAACTCCTAGAGTTCCTCCGAGTACTAGGTAATATTTTTTCTAGGTTCCTATATGTTTTCCGAATATAGGTAATCTAACTATTTAATCAAGTACTTAATCTATCCTCTAATAACCCTATAGTTAAGAATCTTCTCGACCTTATATTCGGCGTTTAGGTTAATTAGTTAAATCTCTATATATAGGGCTAGTAGTACTCCCGGTGGTACTAGTTCGAGAAGGGATATATAGAATACTAGGTAGATGTTTATTGTCTCTAGTAGCGCTAATTTATAATTTAATAGTCCTCTAACTCTTTTGATTTTAAATGGTCCGAGCTTCTTATGGTCTAGTTTATTACTTAGTCTCCTTGTATTAATGTTTTTCTATATAAGGTAGACTTTATCCCCCTCTTTTAACGTTAGCTCCTAACTACGTCGTTTATTATAGTAGGACGCGTTTCTTTCTGCCACGAACTATAACTCACTTACGAGTTCTGTATATAAACCTTTGATTTTCGAGACCTAGATACAAGTAAGTTAATTGTCTATTGTCGTAGCTAATAGTTCTCGATACGCTTCTAATTTATACCTAAAGTTAGCGTAGAATAGCGTAATAAGTATTATTTCCGTTATTAAACTATTATATACGAATTCTGCTAGCGGTAGTAGTTTAACCTAATCGTCCTATTAATAATTTATATAATAACAAAGGTATGTCTTAACTACCTAATTTATATGTTCGTTCCCTCTATTTGTCTAAGGATAAAATACTATTAAAAGCTTTCTTTTTACTCCTAAGCGCTCCGTAAGTACTATCTAGAACAATAAGGTAAAGAGCTTATCTCTATCCGAGATAATCTCTTCCGGTAGTCCGTGTTTTAAGACTACTTCCTTAAAGAACGTAAATACTAATTCCTCGGCTATACTTAACTCTTTGTATAGTACTAAGATTATGTATTTCGTTAGCCTTTTTATAATAACTAGGATTAAGTCGTACTCGACACCTGTTATCGGATCTTTAGGTTTCGGTAATTTTATAATAAAATCCTAAGAGATTAACTTCTAAGGGGTTAGTAGTATCGGAGTAGTGCTAATCTGTCTATAGGGTGTATAGCAAGAAGCCTTACTCTTAATATAGGTATTACACTCCGCTATTACTTCCTTAACTATAGCTACTACTTTCTCGATATAGTAGTTCTATCTAATTCGTTAGAGAGTTCGGCGAACTCCCTAATGTCTATAGGCTAGTACCGTATAGTATTCCGTAATAAATTCTTTTACGTATAAGTCTAGGACCTAGATCCTGCCGTTCTTTGTTCTTTCGATTTTGTCTCGTAACTACGCTACTTTGATTTTATTATCCTAAGGGCTCTCCCTAGTTATAGTAGCGATTTCGTAAATCGTTAGAGTAAGGTCTCCGTTCTCAAGAGTCTTTAAGATCGTAATCTTTTTATACTCCTTGTCTCCTTCGTAGCCTAGTTTCCGGCTAAGCGTATCTACTTATACGTTCGAAGTTCCGCTAATATAACGAATCACGATGTTAAATCTAGCGAGGATTTACGACTACCTAGCGAGTCTCCTATTACTAAGCTCCTTAGTTGTTGTAAATGTTTTTAGATTCTTATAGTTAGTAAGGACAGTTACCTAGTACTTTATACCCTAAAGGTAAATCTTCTAATACTCTAAAGCTAGGACTATAGTAAGGAGTTCTTTCTTAAAGATACTATAGTTCTACTAAGCTAAATCTAATGTTTTCGAGAAGTATACGACAGGTATTAGCTTCCCGTTTTCATTAGGCTATAAGTGTACAGCTCTAATAGTAGTGTCCGAAGCATCTGTCTTAATAGTACTTAGTTTATCGACGTTGTGATTCCTAAGGATTAGTTCCTTAGCGAATCGCTTCTTAATTTCCTAAAATGCTTATTCCGTCGCCTTGTCCTAGGAGAATGTCTTATCTTTCTTAGTTAAGTTTATTAGGGGTTTAGATAATCCGGCGTAGTCTACTATAAACTATCGATAAAAGTTAGCGAATCCCTAGAATAATTAGACGTCCTTAACGTTCTCGGGTAATTTCTATTCTACGATTACCTTGATTTTGTCCGGGTTAACTTCTATTTGACTAGGGCTAATCATATATCTAAGGAAGATAGTACAAGTTACTCTGAACTCGTATTTTAATAACTTAAGGCGGGAGTCCACGGTAGCGAGTCTCCGTAAGACTTCTCTAACATGTCCCTAATAGTCTTGCTTTCGTTCTAAATATACTAGAATATTATCTAGGTAATAGATAATAGTTACTCCTAGAAGGTCTTCTAGAATACTATTGTTTTGTCTCTAATAAGTAGCTAGTACGTTCGTAAGTCCGAATAGCATTACATTATACTCATAGAATCCTAATAGTAAGACGAATACTATCTTCTATTCGTCTCCCGGCTTAATCCTAATTAAGCCGAAAGCATTCCGTTAGTTAAGCTTAGTAAATATCTTAGCTCGGCCTAACTTATCCCGTAAGTATTAGCCGGTTAGTAATAGATAAGCGTCCTTAACTATAGCGTTATTAACTTCTCGGTAGTTAATATAAGCTCTACCCTTTAGATTATCCTTTTTCTTAGTAATTAATATATTCGAAGCGGTCGGTAACTCTGACTTCCGAATATATCCTTTCTTAATTCCTTCCTTAACGTACTCCTCAAGTAGCTAAAGGTTCCTCTAATTATAAGGTCGAAGCTTTTACTTCCTAAGGTTATAACCCTCTTTTAATTTAATCTCGTGATCCTATAGGCAATGTTCGGGAAGGGTACGTATATCCTCTGTGTTCTTAAACAGATCCTTAAATTCTCTATACTATATAGGTAACTCTGAATTAGCTCCTTTGCCGACCTGTGGAGGACCCTTTCCTAGGTGTCCGGGCTCCTTGGAAGAAGTGGCGTAAACTTCGTTCCGGCCTTATAGTCATTTATACGAACCTACGCAACTATAACAACTAAAGGTAATCTTTCTTACCTTCTAATCGATATCTAGATTATGTTCTCTAATCTAAGGTATACTAAGAATCGCTTCCTTGCTTCCTATTTTAATAATATCGAACTATATATCTAAATAGTATCTGTTAATAGTAGTTTTTATTAGAATAGTACTCTAGTCGATTATTCTGTTCTAGTATCCTATTTCTATCCCGTCTACTACCGTTAACTAGTAGGGTACTATCTTCCTAATAGGGACGTTTAGCTTCCTAGCTATGTTCGGGGAAAGGAAGTTTCCTATAGCTCCTGAGTCTATTATTACTTGGAGTTCCTTTCCTTATATAACTATAGTTACTACTAACTATTAGTCTCCGGAAGTAGCGTAGATTTCCTTATTCTAGCTAGCGTAGCGAACCAGGAATAGATATCTATCTCGGCCTCTTATTAGTAAGAATAAGACTCCTATCTTGTCTACCTATTCCACTATACACGTTCTATCTACGTATAGGTCTAACTATGTTTTCGGGAGATCTCCTACGAAGTTTAGCTTAGGTTAGCCAACGAACTCTAGTTCGCTTACCTATCTCTATTCGCTAGTCTATAGAGTTAAGTTATATACCCTCTAGGTTTCTCCGACCTGTAGCAGTAGTTCTAGGTATACTTCTCCTAGAGGCTCGTTATCTGAGTTACTATTGTCGGAAGGCTTAGTAGCCTTAATAACTATTTGTCCCGACGGGATACTTTTGAAAGTTATCTAATAGTCGTTATAATCTATTACCTTATACGCGGTTAAGGTAACCGGCTTGCCGCTATAAGTAGTATACGGGCTCTAGAAGTCTAACTTTAGCCCGTCTATGTAGACCTATCTATTACCTAATATAAAGGTTCTAATAAATATCTAATTTTCTCCGACCTCGGGGTTCCGTTTTATCGGATTATATTTGTCTCCTAAGGTACTATCTATTAACTCTAATAATCCTGATTCGTTAGTCTCGTACTACTTATTTTCTTATAATTAAAGGGGCAAAGAGTATTTATCGTTAGATTTTATAGCGTAGTACTCGTTAAGTTCTAAGTCGTCCTCGAGCTAGGTGTAAATTCCTATTTCTTCGAGCTTATCGCTAGTTAATATTCTTTTCTTAAGTATAGCTATTTCCCTTCTAGCTATAGTATTAATTTACTTTGTTCCTTTCTAGGGTTTCTTCGCGTCCTTCGCGCGGCACTCGTTTACTCGATAGCTAGATTTGCTATAAGAGTAATATAAGTTCTACTCGCGTCTTCGGTTACGTTCCTCCTAGGAAAGGCCTCCTTCCCGCGGGAAGGGTTTCTTTTCGGCGGCGTTCACTTTACGGCCTTTTCCGTAATAGGAACGATTCTACTACTTATGTCCCTTAGACTAATTCTCCTACTTCGGGGATAAGTTCCTAAATTCCTAGAGACGGTTATCTAACTAGATAATAGTCTTAATTATAGTTATAATATTTAAGAAGGTTATGTTTTATCTTACTATCTCCTTACGGAGATATGTCTTAAGTCCACTTTAGAACAATTCCATAAGTATAGGGGTATCCTACCCTGATTTGTTCCTATATCGCTAGAACTCGTTAGTGTAGTTAATAGCTAATCCGGTTTATCGTAAACCTAAAAGGTTACGTACCGCGGTACGGACAGCGTCGAAGTCTCCGAAGACTCGTCGAATCGCCTATTTGAATCCTCCCTAAGACCTAAACATAGCCTTGGTCACAGTTATATTTCCTCTATTGTTATTAAAGTAATCTTCGAGGTAAGGCTAGGCCTATTCTAGCGCTAGTTCCCTAAGGTAGGAGACAGCGAAGATCGAGCGGAAGCTATAGTCGTCCTCGAACTTCTCTTTATTAAAGTTAGGGTAGATATCTATCTAAAGAAGGAATAAGTCAAGTTTCGTTCGCTTTCTGTTATACGTGTCGAGCATCTTGACTTTAATGTTTCAAGTGCCTCGACCTTGTAAGGGTTAGGTACATCTAGTATACTATTGTCGTCGTCGTCGTCATCGACGTCTCTTAACCAAGGAGTGTTAATATTTATCGTAGCAGTCCCTCCGCTAGATTTAGGGAGGTTAACTCGGCTAGCCTAGGGGCTGGTAGCCGGTCCTGCTACTGGCGGGGTAGTGGGAGCCATTGTGATAGTTTCGACTTAAAGCAGGTGCTCAAAGTATAACAAATACTTAAACTAGCTAACTAAACTTAGCTAGGTGTTCGCTAGTTAGTATACTAGGATAAGAAGAAGACTATCGGGTTATTTACTTAGAAGTGAACTCGTTACTTGTATTAAAGATATTAAACAATATAATAAGATTAATAACTAAGTTAAGCACAAAGCTCCTATCTAATAGCAGACGTGCTAGTCTTATATAGAACCTTCATACTCATGGCCGCCATGGTCGACACGTTCGGCTAGTCGCCCATTCGTCACGTGATAATAACCAATAGAAATCCCTGGATCGCTTAGCTGTCCTAAGCGATCCCTATTTGCTATAAGAAACCTGGATATACCTGTCGAGGGTTGCGCCTCTTATTATAACAAGTATCACGTAAGCACGTGATTCGTGACAAGTAGCTGTTCTATTACAAGCCTATTTCTGGCTAGGACTGTCGCAAGATGTCAGAAGATTTGTCCGAAATTGTAATAAGTGTAGAGCAAACAAAGCTTAGAGGGACCGGAGGCAGGGATTTCTAAAGCCCTTACCTATTCCTAATTAGGTCTAGTAAGAGCTCTCTATTGATTTCATCGTTGAACTTCTAGAGAGTAGAGGCTATACAAATATTGTTATTATTATAGATAGGTTAAGTAAAGATATAGTCTTTAATAGACTACTAGATATTAAAGTAGAGATAGTAGCAAAGTGGTTTATATAGAACGTTTACAGCTAGCACGGGGTTGTATTAGACAGGGGTACACAATTTGTAGGGGCCTTGTGGACAATAGTTTGCTAACTTCTAGGGATTCAAAGGAGGCTATCGATAGCTGGCTACCCCGAGACAGATAGCTCTACTAAGCGAATGAATCAAACTCTTAAAACCTACCTACGGATGTTTGTTTCCCACGCTTAGGATGATTAGTACGATACACTACCCTCTGCTCAACTAGGGGTAAAAGGGCGGAACGTAGCTATAATAGGAGTAAGCCCGTTTTTCTTGTCCTACGGGTACAATTTAGATTCTTTGGATTTAAAGGCAGACCTAGGACCTCTCTAAGCTAGGAACTCCCTAATCTAAGCAGCGGATACAATGGTCCGGAAGCTGAAGGAAGCAAGAGAATAGGCCTAGGTATTAATATTAGTAGCTTAGCAAACTTAATAAGAGGTAGCAAATCGAAAAAGGTAATAGTCTCTAGGGTTTAAAGTAGGGGACAAAGTCTGGCTAAACTTAGCTAATATACGTACAGATCGACTAGTAAAGAAACTTGATACTAAGCACGCTAAGTTTACAGTTATCGAGATTATAGGCTCCTATAGCTATAGACTTAATATACCCCCTGGAGTTTATAATGTGTTCTATAGCCAACTTCTTCGAGTAGCCTCAGATGACCCACTTCTAGGACAAGTTTAAGACGACTCGTAACCAGGACTAGTAATCGTTGGTAAAGAAGAAGAATAGGAGGTAGAGAGGATTCTAGACGAGAAATCAAGTAATAGGAAGAGAAAGTAATATCTTGTTAAATGGAAAGACTATACTAGGCCCACATGGGAGCCGGCTTCAGCGCTACAAGAGACTACTGTACTAGACCGATGGGAAGAGGCGCCAACGAGACACGATGGAGGACCTCGTACAAGAGGGAAGCGTGTACGAAAGTAAGAAGGGGGGTATTGTAATAGGTTAATACCTAGGATAAAGCACGGCTATGGAGTAGCTATGTACACGTACGTGCCTTCCCCTCTTTTCGTACCTTACCGCCATATCGTCAACGCTTAGAGCAAGAAGCTCTGACCAGGCATCAGAGACTTTACTAGTACGAAGAGCCTTCTCTTCTCTTCTCTTCTCTTTTTAGCTTATTCTCTTTGGAAATACATTACCTTTTACTTGCACTGTACACTTTGCATGTAACCCGTGACATAATTAATATCTAGATTATATTCTCTAATCTAAGGTATACTAAGAATCGCTTCCTTGTTTCCTATTTTAATAATATTAAACTATGTATCTAAATAGTGTCCTTCGATAATAGTTTTTGTTAGAACAGTACTCTAGTCGATTATTCCGTTTTAGTATCCTATTTCCGTCCTATCTACTACTATTAACTAGTGGGGTACTGTCTTCTTAACAGGGACGTTTAGCCTCCTAGCTATGTCCGGGGAAAGGAAGTTTCCTATAGCTCCTGAGTCTATTATTACTCGGAGTTCCTTCCCTTGTATAACCGTAGTTACTACTAACTATTAGTTTCCGGAAGTAGTACAGATTTCCCTATTCTAGCTAATATAGCGAACTAGAAACGGGTTCCTGTCCCGAGCTCTTGTTAGTATAAACGTAACTCTTATCTTCTTTACTTGTTCTACCTTATATATTCTATTTACGTATAGGTCTAATCCTAGCTTTGGGAGATCCCCTACGAAGTTTAGCTTTGGTTAGCTAACCAACTCTGGTTTACTTATCTATCTCCATTTGCTAGTTTATAAGGTTATGTCGTATATTGCCTAAGTATCTCCGACTTAGGGCAGTGGTTCTAGGTATACCTCTTTATAGGACTTGTTATTTGAGTTACTATTGTCGTAAGGCTCCGTGGCTTTAATGACCGTTTGTCCCGATAGGATACTTCTAAAAGTTATCTAATAGTCGTTATAATCTACTACCTCGTATACGGTTAAAGTAACCGGTTTTCCGCCATAAGTAGCGTGTGGGCTCTAGAAGTCTGACTTTAGCCCGTCTATATAGACCTATCTATTACCTAGTATAAAGGTTCTAATAAATGTCTAATTTTCTCCGACCTCGGGGTTCCGTTTTATTAGATTATACTTGTCCCCTAAGGTACTGTCTAATAACTCTAATAATTCTGACTCGTTAGTCTTATACTACTTATTCTCCTATAACTAGAGGGGCAAGGAGTATTCGTCGTCGGATCTCGTAGCGTAGTATTCGTCGAGTACCGAATTGTCCTCGAGCTAGGTATAGATCCCTATCTCCTCGAGTTCGTCGCTAGTTAATATTCTTTTCTTAAGTATAGCTATTTCCCTTCTAGCTATAGCGTTAATTTGCTTCGTTCTTTTCTAGGGTTTCTTCGTACCCTTTGCGTAGTACTCGTTTACTTAGTAGCTAGGTTTACCGTAAGAGTAATATAAGTTCTACTCGCGCCTTCGGTTACGTTCCTCCTAAGAAAGGCCTCCTTCCCGCGGGAAGGGTTTCCTTTCGGCAGCGTTTACTTCACGGCCTTTTCCGTAATAGAAATAATTCCACCGCTTATATCCCTTAGACTAATTCTCCTACCTCGGGGATAACTTCCTAAATTCCTAGAGACGGTTATCTAACTAGATAATAGTCTCGATTATAATTATAATATTTAAGAAGGTTATATTTTGTCTTACTATCTCTTCGCGGAGATACGTCTTAAGTCCCCTTTAGAACAATTCTATAAGTACAGGGGCGTCCTACCCTGATTGGTTCCTATATCGCTAGAACTTATTAGGGTAATTAATAGCTAATCCGGTTTGTTATAAACCTAATAGGTTACGTACTATAGTACGGACAGCGTCGAAGTCTCCGAAGACTCGTCGAATCGCCTATTTGAATCTTCCCCAAGACCTAAACATAGCCTTGGTTATAGTTATGTTTCCTCTATCGCTATTAAAGAAGTCCTCGAGGTAAGGCTAGGCCTATTCTAGCGCTGGTCCCCTAAGGTAGGAGATAGCAAAGATTAAGCGGAAGCTATTATTGTCCTCGAACTTCTCTTTGTTAAAGTTAAAGTAGATGTCTATCTAAAGAAGGAATAAGTTAAGTTCCTATCGCTTTCTGTTATACGTGTTAGGTATCTTAACTTTAATGTTTTTAAGTGCCTCGACCTTATATAGGTTAGGTATTTATTTATTTATTTATTTATTTATTTCTATTTAACGTCCGGCGGATACTAACACCTAAAGGCTAGCTCCTAGGTAATTCCTAGACAGGACAAAGGACGCTAGGGGGGAAAATCCCCCCTAGGCTACAGGGGTCGCAAATA